>JAQIXL010001738.1:0-16068 GCA_034700245.1 Poikilolaimus oxycercus | reverse complement strand
ATTCCCGCAAACCCCCTCGGCCATCGGGAGCAGCGACAACGTTCGAGGCAAACTTCGCCTTCGAGGCTTCGAGAGACGACCGGAAGCGGTGGCTGGTCCCATTGAGCCTTTGTCCACTTTGATGGCCGCCCTCGCTCGCTTTGATCGAACATCAAAAAAACGCAATTCCCGGCAAACACCTAAAAGGAAAGAGAAAGAAGAACAAAAAGCGAAAAGTGGCCGCGGGGGTGCCAATCCAGCCGTTAAGTGACGAGGCTTCCGTTCTTTTCATTTTTGGCCTTTTCTCTGCAACTTTCATGTTTCCCTGTTTTGCACCGAGGTTTTTTTCTTCGCGAAGAATATTTTTCCCCGATGCTCTTGGTGGCTTGGTCATTACTGAATGAATCGCCACCTCGACTCGGAAGAGCTTTGGAGGGGGAAAGAAGATCTTCCATTTGCGTCGAAAAGGCAAGAGAAGCAAAGCCGGCACACTCTCTGCCGGCCCTGTATGAATCTTGATCTAAACAGCCGGCGGGCATCTCCTCTCTCGGAAGGATTTTCCACGAAGAAGGAACGGCGAAGGTGGTCGGGCCTCGTGGTCGCGGCTGCAGCTTCTCCTTCTCACTAGCCAAATCCTTGCTCATCCCCCGATTTCTCATTTTTTTTCCGCTGCTGCCGTCAATGGCCCCAGGTCGAGGCGGATTTTCAGCGGAGCTACTCACTCCGCCAGGGTTTTTGCTATTTTTGCTGCTTGTTTGGGAGCTGGTCGAGGAGTTGAGAGGGAGAGGGAGAGGGAGGAGAAGCTCTTCCCGTGAAGGGCCAAATCCCTCTCATGCCTCAAGGCATGGAGCCGGCCCACGCCCGGACCAGGCAGCACACATTTACCAAAGTGTTTCTTCTTTTTCTTCTCCGATCCCCCTTCTCAGCGAAGGCCGAAAACCAACCAGAAGAGCGACGTCAGCCATATCTCTCTTCATATGAGAGACGATCTCCCCTATCTTGAAGAGGAATAATCTCAATGGTAAATAGCTACCGTAACCCGATGGAATAATCGCATCATCATCGCAATAGGACCACAAACCGAAAGCAGAGATTTTTATTTTTCGCTCTTCGTCCCCTCTACGGTCTCGCTTGCATCTGAATGATGCTATAATCGTGATGTTTGCGGCACTTGCTGCATTGAGGGCCTCCGGGAGATGCTCCAAGATCTGTTCTTTTCCCGGACATCCGTTTCCTGTAGAGGGCGCCGTCGTCTTCAGGCTATGCACGTCAAGTCGTTCTCTTTCGGGTTTCTTCCCCAAAACATCTTGCAAGAACTCTCTCCTCTCCCTCTTCCAAATGACGATCGACGACCCAGACTCCTTGCTAGAATCTATTAGCAACTCGCTGTTACAGAAGCCCCCAAAACGTCTCTGGCTAAAATAATTCACTGGTCCCCTTGAAGATAGACGCAATGGCGAGTTGGCTTCCTGGTCGAGGCCGCGAGTCCGGCTTCTTCGCCTCGAAGAGAGCACTGGACATGTTCGTAGTTTCAATATTTCATGGCCAAGAAGGTCGAGGAGGCGACTGACGGGTGAGGGTGGCGAGGGTGGCGACGCGATCTCCTTGACGCCTTTCGTGGAATGCCTGACAAGGGAGGTCGAGACGGGCCAGGGCGTTCTGCACGAAAGCTCGCCCTCTCCAAGTCTTCAGGCGAAGCTCGACCACATCCATTTTAGATGTGAAGATGCAGGTGCAATCTCTTCCCATTCACTCTACGACCATTTTTGGCAAGTTCAGTCTTGCCAGTCCCCATTGGCTTATTCTCGAAATTCCCCCTTCTCATGAAGAGATTTAAAAATAGACCAAGACAGCCTATTTTCGGCTGTCATCTTGAACGTCTTCTTGAAAGATTAACCAGCACCGGCTATATTGGTCTGAGGAGGAGAAAGGGATTTCTCATCTACTGCTACTTTGCTACTTTGAAGCGTCCGGAAGGAGAAAAGACGCCAAATCTCCCCCGCAACTCCGCAAAAAGGAGCAATGGCTAGTAATTTTAGCCAGTATCAAGAGAGGGGCTGCAGGTTTGAAAGCGAGATAGGGGACAGGAAGCCCTCGCAATACTGAGGAAGGACTAAGCCGAGTCAGGCCGGGCGGCCCACCGTCGGATTATGGGGACTTTGTCCATCGTGGAAATCCGGCAGAAGAGAGTGGCCATAGACATCTCTTCTTTGTCTCGTTGCTCTTGAGGGTCTTCAGGTCGAGGATACACAAGATCTTCTTTTCTGCCACTCTTCACTCTTCTTCTCGTTGTCCGAGGATGGAAAGCGAAGGCGTAAGCCGCTTAGCCTTCTTCTGCCACGACGACTTCTGTGCTCTTTCTCCTTGCTTACATGTCTCGACGGTGCCTGACCCCCTCCGGGCAAGCGGAGCAAAAGTGGAGAGCCAGCGAAATTGGAAACCTATTTCGAGGAAGGGCAGCTGTGGTGAGAAGCCCGACCTCCCCCACCTTTATCCTTTCCCTTCTTCTTCCCAAGTCAACACTTGTAACACCTTGTTATTTCTCTTCTTCTCCTGCAAGAAGTCCCCCGAAATAAAAGAGGAAGAAGAGGGGGAAGCCCACGAATCATCGAGGCCACGTGTCAAGCCGCCTGTCAGCTCGAGGCTGACGTTGAACTTTTCACTAGGCGTCATTTGGAGGGGGAGGAGGAGGCAGGAATAGGCGCGAGTCCATCAACTGTCAGAGGTCTCTCTCCTCGAGCAAGACCTCCCGATAAACACAAGTGGTGTGGTTGTCGTTCGCCTGCGCAGAGAGATGTTTCGCTCATAGCCGATGTGATGCTTGCTTACCAAAAGGCTTTGAAGTGGTCCTCGTCCTCCTCCCCCTCCGCCACCGCTCCTCTCACGATCTTCGTCCACATTCATAAGAGCTGAACGTCAAACCACATGCAAAGTGTGTTTTTCTCTGGAACATTTCAACTTTGAGCTCTTCGCCCACCCTGAGGACTCTCTTTGAGAGTGGCCAAAAAGGACGAATGAGGGGCGAACGAATTTAGAATTCTGGGATCGCTTAACCAAGCGAACAAACATGACGACGAAAGTGGGGAGTGTGTCGGCTTTCACCAATGACGGCGTGGCTCGCTCCAAAAACGGCGAGGTCCAAAAGAGAGAAGAGAGTTGCCGTTTTCGGAATGCCAACATCCATTCAGAGAGCGAGGCAACTGAAAAATTGTCTCTCTGTGTGCATAGAATGTTTATGAAGAACCCTTCAATGGATTAAACTACGGTAACTCAAAAACCTTGTTCTACGTCGACTGTTCCCCTCTTGAAGAGGCAAACAGATGTGCTGCATCAACCAGATTTGCACACCTCACGCACACCTGTTACGTCGGCATTCCACATTGTCGCCGTGTTGTTGTGAGTGGGTCGGAATTGGATCTGATTGTGAGTAATTCTCGCGCGAGGAGTCAATTCTCCTACTCACTCTCTCCACACCAACATGTTACCCGATCTTTCTTTCTCGCTCCTTTTCCCATGAAGCAACCTATGCGAAACACGAAAGCAGCAAGAAGCTATGCCAAGTTTAGTGGCAGTTGCAAGTCGAGTCGAAGGAGGGAGAAGTGATGCCATTTGTATGCTATTAGATACTAAGAACTCTCTCGAGTTGATAGAAAGACGAAGCAAGAAACGAAGCAAAGATCATGTACCTCGAGGCTTCAGAAGAACACCTCGAGTGCTTCTCTGTGGTGCCACATCTTAAGATCCGGGCATCTGACCGCAGAAGCACGCAAGGTTGAACTCTCTCTCCTTCCTAGTTGACGTGCAATCCCCTTCAATCCATATGATGTGAGAGTCCACTGGTCCGTGTTGAGGGTGGAGGTCAAGGTCTTTCTCCGGAAGCCGTAAAAGAGTGAGACGAAGCTGAAAAAGGCGCCAACTTCTTTGTAACCCGTGACGTCTTAGCCTTGCGTTTCCTGAAAAGCGCGTCACCTTTAGGGCCAAGTGGGGGAAGCATTCACAAAAAGGTCTTTCTTGGTTCCCCTTCCTTCCCCATATCAGCTCAGCTCCCCCCCCCCCACGCTCTAGGCGGGAATTATTTACAAATGTCAAGAAAGGGCCTGCATGGACCTGATCTGTTTCCACGGAATGAGTCAAAACTGCGTAGGAGAGACCTGGAATGATGTCGTGTTTATTGCCAAGAAGACTCTTTTCCGATGCCCTTTACAATCTCTTCAAATCTTCACAATTTCCTCTCTCCAGCATCTCCAGACCCCCTACAAACGTGAATGTGAGTGTTTGCTAACTAACTCGCAACTCCGGAACTCAAGATCCTGAATCCACACAAATATTCGTATTCCCCGCTTGGAGAATTCCCAGGAGGGGCACATTTCCGGACTTGTTACCGTATTCAATGCGTGGGACGCGCTAGCCCCCATTTTGGGCTGTGGATGAGGAGTCTCGGCTTGCATGCGATTAGTTGATTCACGAGGAGTGGCCCCGCTTCTTCTCCTCCTTCTTCGTCTTGCTGCCTCCACCAAGGCAAGGCGGAAGGGCTAATTGGACTGAATGCGAGTGGCAACCCCGACAGAGTTTCAATGAAAAACTTTGCGGTGGCGGTATTCCACGTTTCGACGAAGAGGTTGTGCACAATGTGGAATAACGATTAGGGGCAACATTATCCCCTTCGTAGTGGAGCACAAAGCTCGATGGTCGAGTCGAGTGGGGGGCTGAAAGAAGCTGGATGCCCCCACAAACAAAAGGAAGCACCTGACGTTTTCTTTTCTGAGGTGGGCATCACGTGGGTAAATAGCCTTCTCTTCTCTCTCCTTGAAGGTCCTCAAGGAGGAAAGAGATGAGATAGAGTCAACGGGCGTTTGTATGCACTTGACCTGCAGCGAGGCCGGAAAAGCCTCCTCCGCCTTGCTCGGTCCCCCTACTTCATGTCGTTGCTGACTTTGAAAGTAAACTATAATTGCCCCCCTCTGCGCCCTCTCCGAAGCTTACAAAAATCCGCCTACATCGGAAGGAACCCGGCAATTTCGTTTACTCACGAGACGGGCAAATTGCAAGGGTCGAAAAGTGGCCGTGAACCCTCGCCCCACATCATTCAGCCATTTACGCTCAATTATTGGTTTGTAAAACTTTTGAAGAGCCTTCAATTTGAAGGAGAAGCCGGCGATTTTGTGACACATTGCAAAAAGATCCTCCAACTACTCCCACGAGAAGATGGTTGTTGCATTTGTCATTTCGTGTCCAGTACTCTAACGCTTGAGAGGGAGGAGGATTTATTTTGAGTTAGAGCACCTGCAAGACATTTGCAAGGGGGCCTTGATCAAACGTGCATGTTTGTGTATCTTACACGCCTGAGAGCAGGTTGCTTCTTTCAAATGATGCACTCAAGTGTCTACAACACCTCGTTCAAAGATACAAAGTTACAAAAATACACAACACGAGTGATGCTTGCTCAATTCAGAGATTTTCCTCGTCAATGCTCCGTTGCACGATGCTCATCGGAGCGTTGAGGCTAGGCGTAGAAGTAGTTAGCCGACGCACGCAGAGCGCGACGACCTGACGCAGAATGGCCTTTCCTTCCTCTCTCGAAGTTGCCTCATTCCCGAGGAGGAGAGAGGCAAGGCTAAACTCGATCCCGTCAAGGGTCATTCACAATAATTTCACGTTCTCCCAGCAAAACATTAGCACATTCGGAAATAGCCGCATCGACGTAAAAGACCACTCCGTCACTGTTCCGTTAGACTTTACTAGACTGCTCGTTGCTCTCTGTCTCCAGACGATATTCTTCTTCGTCTTCTTCTTCTTTTTCATCATGCAAGTAGGTTCTCCTTCTTCGTCCTTCAAGGCACGAGCGTGTGACGACTTTGATGCCCCCTCCCCCACCTGCCCCTCGTCTCTTCATGGCGTCGAAAACCTTTAACATTCGATCCAAAACTGGACCAAAGTGCTGACTGCCAGCGGCGTATGCAAAAGTTGGGGGCGACTCTTGATACCTAGACGATTTCGCTTCAAAGAGCAAGCGACGACAACCGAGGAGTCGTCTTGCACACGTAGACCGCCCGTCCCCCGTTCACCCCGGCTGTCTCGACAAGAGAATGCTCCGAGAGAGGAGACCGGGCTGCTAGATGGAAGACACAAGAACACAAAGACAGGGAAGAAGACCCGTGAAGGGCAAAGTGAAAAAGCGAGCAGAAGAAGGAGAAGAAGGGGGAGCAGGCAGGGTCACGGTCTCCGATGCCTCGGCAGCAGGCGGCAGGCGGTGAGGAGGAGGAGGGAGGCCGACGGCGTTCTCCTTCTCCCGGCTGACCTGTCGTTGTCGATGATTGAGAGACGGTCGTCTGGTGGGTTGGCTGCTCCCACGCGCTACCAGAGCGGCGCCAACGGTCTTCAGCAAAGGAAGAGCGAGAGAGAGAGGGAGCTGTTGCGTTGGCAGCCCCCCCCCCTGAACGGTCTCGCACGACGGTCCAGCAGAGTACGTCTCGTCTCCCATAATTTAGTTCGACATGCCCAGCGTCAGTTGAAGTGAACGAGCAAGCGCGCGCGCGTGGCCTCGCGTGTCTTCTTCGCCTGCACAGAGCGCCCGCCTGCAAACACCTGCTGTTGCAACTTCTCCTTCGAGAGGACCGAGAGGAATCCGAGAAATGCGGCTGATCATCGACTGACCAATAACAGCTGAGGGAAAGAGAGGAGAAAGGCTAAAAACAGCACCCGGAATCCGGCGAAAGAATGCTAAAAATTCCCGTTGTGCTGCCAGGAAAAGAGTGAAGTGGAGTGGAAGACGGCGGCTTTCACCCCCACCACCCCCAACCCAGACAGGAAGCACCATTTGTCAGAGCGGGCCTGAGGGAGGACTGGGCGGCATTTGGCAAAAAGAAGATATTTCGAGGTTGGCAGACGGCTGTTGCAGGGGGGAAAAAACCGGAAGAGCAAAGCAGTGACACCTGCAAGTTCATGTTCTTTCTTGTTTCAGCCGATGGTCTTCGATGATAAGAGAAACTACAGTATCCGTCGTTCTTCCTCTTTCTTCGCTATTCCCGCATCGTTAGAAGGTCATCGTCGTCGCCCTTGCCACGTGGAGAGAAGAGGGGCTAGACACATACTTGGACGACACTTAACGAAAGACGAGTTCTTCCTCGTGGGGTCCTCCCTGAAAAATGGGAAAAGAAGAAGAAGAAGACGAGAAATTTCAGAAGGAGGCTGACGTCGTCGAATGGCAAAATTTCTTCCCGAAGACCCTCGCACTAACTCGAGGGGAAGCGAAACTGCAAGGTAAAAGAAAGGAGCAGGACATGATGAAGGAGGTGGAGGAGGAGGAAGAAGGAGAAGAAGGATGCAGGCGAGGAAGAAAACCGAACAGCGATCATCAGCAAACACACGCACGCACAAAAATGTCATGACGAAGTAAAACATCAAAAACAAATCGGAACCAAAAAAGACGGATTGAAGACACGAAGAAGAAGGAGAAGGGCTGTTTTGATGCTCATCACACGTGGCGATTGCCTCTCCTTTCTCTCGTCCCTCTCCCCTCTTCGCCGCCTTCACATAGTCATGAGAATGGTCATTTGTTGGTGGAAAGAAGAGAAAAAGTACTTCGACCCTGATGATTCTCAAATAAGGTACTGAAATGTCCCCCCGCAACAGCAGCACAAAACATCGCGAGACCCCCGACGCGCGCGCATCGTTTCCCTGCTCAAGTCGCTTCTTTCGCCTTCTCTCAATCATTTCTCGACGCAGTTGTTCTCCGCGCATTTACCTGGTGTCACATGCCTTGCCAACGACCTTCAGACCCCTCCTTCTCTCTCTTCTTCTTCTTCTTCTTCTCTTCCTTCACGGGACTTCCATCTTTAGACTGTCCATCTACTCCCAGAACCATTCTTGCAAGAACAATACAATACGAAATGTGAATGTAATTCTTGAAGGTCGTGATTCATGGTGGGAGGAGGGACGGAGGAGGCTGGGCCTTCGAAGGGGGAGGGCCGTGCCCGCGCTCTCTCTCTCGGCCACGGGCCCACCTCTTCTCTCTCGACCCCGCCTCCCGGCCATCGGAATAAAAGGGGCAGCGGCCGCTCCGCCTTCCTCGAGTCGCACCTCGTCGTTGCAAAAGGGTCGCCGCTTCTCTCCGAGGCCCTCGCAGCTTGCAAACCGTGTGCAGTCGTTCTCACGCCTCTCTCTCACTGATTACGCCTTGGCTGTCTGCTGACCAGTCAAGTCTCTCCTCCTCTCATCACAATGATCCACATCGCTATTACCGTTGAAGACAAGGAGCTGAAGCGAGCGGCCAATGCGCAGCTCGCCAAGCTTCTTCGCAAGCGAAGGACTTCCCAGTCATCGGCTAAGTAACCCACTCCTCCCCGGCCGACAGAAACGTTCCAATTCGCTGTATTTCGACAAGATTTCGTCTCAAAGAAGCTGAGTGCCAATCCGGCCATCTCTCTCCTCCCTTCAACTCTTCACTACTTCGAATATCTGAAGAAGAAGAAGGAGAAGAAGAAGACCAGGATTTGCCTGGATTCATCAGGAAGAAGAAGGAAGAAGGAAGATGATGACGGACGCTCGTAAGTGCCTAGGATTGAACTCTGTCTCCATGCGGGTCCCACAAAAACCCACACTGGTGCCCCCTCCCCTGATCCCTTCTTGTTCTTGTCTCCCCCATTCCCCACACAAAGCAATGCGATCAAAAAGCCATCCTTTGACCAAAATCACCTAGGCCTTCCTTCCACTACATTTCTTCCCAATCATAATACGATACAACGAAGAAACCCCCTTACTGTGTACAAGCTTGTAAATATTCTTTCCTTTACGAATCTTTTAGCGCATTTGACTAGGCATTTCCTTTCTTTCGTTTCTTCTCTGTGTACATTTCCTCTCAATATGAGACTTTACCCTGAAGAGTTTTAAGCTGTTCTTGCCTGTACAAAAGGCGTCTCTCGAGAGGTTGAAAGCCCCTCTTTCCCCTCTCTCCCTTCTCATTGTTCAATTGATCTCAAGCAACGAACTGCTCTCCCCACATCCAATGCATCTCAAACTCGCGCGCGCATTGACACGGTCATCCCATTTGATTCTTCTTCCTTTTCCTCCTTTCCTCTCGCATAGCATCGACAATGCTCAGGAGTCCTTCGTCGATTCTCACTATCCCCCTTTCCTCTCTTCCCCTATCTCGCTGATGAACTTGAACTTGTATGTGTGGAATACCTTGTAATACGATCTTCAACATGTGATTGCTTCCAACCTTCCTTGTATCTTTGTGTCCTGACTTAATTTATTTCCCAAACTTCACCCAATGTTCTCATTTCTCCTTTTGTTGTTCCTGAAGAAGACGAAGAAGCAAGAAGACACATCAACGTGGTCATATCTCATGTGTATATCACCCGAAAAGAGGCTGGCGTAAAGAAAATAAAAGAATATAACAATTACTGTGGTTACATGGCACACTCTTCAACAAGGATGGGGAAGGGGGGAAGAGGGGGAAGCCTGAAAATAGAAGACTCCTCGCAATAGAACTTGCCAAATTTGGCTCTTTTCGTATGTTCTTCTCGCCTCTTCGGGCGGGCTGGCAGCAGTGAGTGACTGCTTGAGTAGCGACACGCAACGACGAAGTGAATGAGAAGAAGTCTCCGAGGAAGAAGGAAGAGTAGTGACGCGTCGTTCCCTGTCTTCTCTCTCTCATCACTCCTTGCCTAGGCCCTTCCCTTCTCCTTTTCCTCCCGGAATGTCTTATCTGCCTGTCTTAGGCCTCTCGTCGCCACACGGCCACATGGCCATTCAGCACGTCGACCAAACGTTTTTAGCCTCTGCACTCCTTGTCTCATTCGGTGTGGTGGCCCCGTTGCGGATGTGTTTCTCGAGTTTCTTGACGAGACGCAGGAAGTGTACGAGGGGAGAGAGGCTGACGCAACGAGCAATCCTATCATGATGAGTGTTGAACACGGCGGATCGTCCCTTTGAACGATAGATGAGGTGATGAAGAATTGGCAACAAACAAACAGAAAGGACATCTCTTCTCTTTGTCTCGAGGCTGAGCACGTGTGAAGGAGGCAGAGGAGTGAGAAGGTCGCTTCTCTTCCATTTTTTACCCTTTTCAGCTCCAAACACGAACCAATCGGTCTTGGTGACCTGTTCAAAAATGCTTCTCCGGGTCGAGGGACGTGTTATTTTCCGGTTTTTGAATAGGCAATGTCTCTCGAGAGAGATGGCACCAGTCTTGTTTGTTGGCATTCATCTTCTTATGTGTCATTTCCCCCTTCTTTTCTCGAAATAACAGTGTCTATTCAAAGGGTTTATTTCGACACCGGAAGATGTTTCAAACACCAACCACTTATACTTTATTACAGTTTACAATTTGAGAAGGAAAGTAAGGATTGAAGGGGGAGGGGGAGTTTACTATTTCTGCTTGAACCCGGGTGCCGCGTCGTTGATCGCCCCTCTTCGGCCGTGTCTTCCAAGATAAACACAAGCAGGCAGATATTACAAAGAAGGACTTGGAAGGTGCGACGTTGCATTTTCCTCACAAAATCGTGCTCTGGTGCAGATTTACGAACTGACGTTGTTTGAGGTGACAAAAAAGAGAAGAAGAGCTGAGATTAGAATATGCAACGCCCTTCACGAAGGCTGAAGAAGACGACGAGGAATTCGTAGTTGGCAATCAGACAGCAAAAAGCAGAACAAGAAGTTTCAGAAATAGCTTCTCGAGAAGACCCCAAGAGGGGGCTGAGACCTATCTCGTCAAATGTCATGAAGAGCAAGGAAACGGTAGTAATCTCAGAGCAATTTTGCCCGTTCTTCTCAATCTAACGACGAAGTGTGCGTTCTCAAGTAAAGGGATGAGCAGTTGTAGAAGAGCTTTCGCAGAAACTTCCTTCCTCACGCACCATTTGGCGGCGGCCTTTTTCTCAGTGAAGAGCATACTGGTCTTTCTGCCCCATTAGGAATTCTTAGTGGGAGGGGGCGCGCTCTGTCCTCCCGTTAAAATTTTCAGCAGATT
This sequence comes from Poikilolaimus oxycercus, assembly GCA_034700245.1. Taxonomy (NCBI): domain Eukaryota; kingdom Metazoa; phylum Nematoda; class Chromadorea; order Rhabditida; family Rhabditidae; genus Poikilolaimus; species Poikilolaimus oxycercus. The sequence goes on along the minus strand of JAQIXL010001738.1, from coordinate 5,117 downwards.
TTGAACGTGATTTTTCCGCATGCAAAGAGACTCTCGAAGGTGGTGGAGGAAAAGAGAGCGAAGGTGGAGGGGGAGCACAAATTGGCCGAGAGCATGGCTGAGCGAGCAGGGCGCGTGCTGCTTTCTAGTCACTAAACCTTGAGAAGGTCTCCCGGAATTCCAGATCAACAACACTCCTCTGGCTTTTCGTTGAAACTTTTATTCAGACTTTTTCGCGTGGGTGAGACATCAGGGTCCAAGGCCGAAAACCACCACCAAGAAGAAAAATACCTCGACAAGGTTTGAAAACAAATTAGGGAAGAAGGAGGAGGTGCGGCGGGAGAGTCCGCGTGTAGAAGACGAACTATTTGAGGAGAAGGGTCACTTTGGAGTGGAAGAAGGGAAGGATGACCACATTAGGGACGCGCTTTTTCTGTCTCGGCGACCCACGGCGGCCCGTTGAACGAGCCTTGTCGGCCGATTCGAGTTACACGTGTGAATCGACACGGGACTTGCCCGTTTCACGACGACGGGACGACTCGCCGTTTCGGGTCTTCCTCCTCTCGTATTTCATCGTGGCTCCCTTGGAATCGAGGAAGTTCTCTGATTCGGAGTCTCATCTTCTTCGCCAAATTCACTCTCTCTTAGAGACTGACTCTTTTTTCAAAGTAGTTGTTTTCTCTCTTCATCTAGTTGCGTTTCTTGGTTTTCGGACCATGGTTCATGTGCTCTTGCTTCAAGGGGAAGAGGTTGTAATGTTTAGAGGCGGCTGTCATGTGGCATCTTTCGGAAATCAGCTGAACTCTTTTCTCGTGTCAAAAGAGAGAAAGAAGAAAGAGAAGCAGAGATCGAAACACGTCTTGAGACACTTTGACCCTCAGCTCGAGGCGCTTAACTTCTTCATCCTCTTCCGCCAGTCTCTCGGCCAGGAGATCAAGTCAAGACCCCGACTCTCTTCTCAGAGTTTCGGCAAAGCTTTCGGGGGTTCCGAATTCCTTCGAATTTCCGTGTTTTCGTTTTTCCGAAAAGCTGGCGTTCCACACGACCCCCGATGACCTTACACGAGAGAGGAGAGTTGGCCTCTTGCATGGCAAATGATGTCGCCTGTGAGAAGAGAGGAAAAAGTTGCAAACACACTAACTCGAACATGAGCTGGTTTGAAGCGAGGGAAAGGAGAATGTCACGAGGGAACAACTTCCTCCTCCTTCTCCTCGTGCATCATGGAAGGCTCCCGCACGAGGTTCAAGCAAATTTCACATTAGCCTTCAGGGAAACAACACCGACTCCCACAACATGAGTACTACTCAAGCATTTCGTTGATCTCTCTCGGAATTGAAGTGAATAAGAGGCTCCACGTGCGTAATGACCTCTCGCTCTCTCTCCCATAACACAATTAAGCTAACAATAAGCTGCACATGGCGATGAGCTTCCACATTCTCTTGTGATACTCTCTCATTGCCATGAGACGAGCTGTTTTCAAGTTTTTGAACAGACGCCAAAGAAGATAATGGAGGCTTTTTCCCAAAGAGGGTGAGGTCCCCCGGTCGTTTAAGACGGCCGCGTCAGAGCGGTCTCCAACGGGTCGTCTGACGCCATGCGTACACCACAAGGACTTCTCTGAGCCATCCTCGTCATACATCAAAGGGACACATTCAACGAGGGGTCACGTTCTGCACGACCTTCCTGCTTCAAGCATCCTCTAACGAGTCTTTTGATTCGAGACGGACTCAATTTACATGACGACCCTCCAGCAGCATCACCCTTGTTTACTGCAGGGTTGCTCAGTTCTAACCTTTCCGAAAAGGTTCCAAAGCGCTGCAAGCCATTTTGTCAAAAGATTGCGAACGGCTTTAATCGAGCAGAGAGCAGCAAAGAGAGTCACTTTTTCTTGGAAAGAGTGTCTCCTTCTTCCTCTTCCTCAGCACTATCAGGGACCAAAAACGTATTACTCACCGAAGGGCGACGACGCATTATTTGCGAAACGCTCACTTTCGGGGGTTCCTGACAGGTCACAGGGGGCCTCTCTCTCTCTCTATCGTTAAAGCCTCCCTTTTGGCCGACTGATCGTAAAAAGGAGGACTAGAGGGAGGCGTCGATAGTTTCTCCAAAATCGGAAGTGACGAGTTCATTCATGGAAAGAAGCGAGAGAGAAGGAGACAAGACTGTGTCTTCTATTCTCTAGCACGATGCAAGACCACTCTACGGCCATAGACCATAATCTCTTTCGCGTCGGCGGTGAGTCGCCGACGAAACGTTTTTCATGACAAGTTTCGACAGGAACACTCGCGTTTCTCTCCTTTTCTCTTCTCTTTTCACCGACTGACGATGTTTTCCAGCCGCCGGAATGCTGAAGAGATGGGGTTTCGAAATTCTCCACTGCTGCCTCCTCTTCGACTTTCGACTTTTCCGTATGATCTGTGCTGATGACAAAATCATGGTCTGTGCGCCACAGGCGAGGCACATGTGTGAAGGAAAAAAACTATCACGGAGAGAGAGAGAGAGAAGACGCGCGTGTCGTCCAAAGCCCCACGAGGCGACCGACCGCCGGCCGTGGCGTAAAGGGGAAGCCGCCTTGGGGTTATTTTTGTGTCGCGTCATCTGCTCTGCGTGAGGAAAGAGCAGCGAGCACTCGCCGTTCAACAACTTGCATCAGCTCTCCTCTCAATGACTTCTCCGTCTCTCTCTCGTGGAGAGTGACCAGGGAAGAAATCGAAAAGCATCCATTTCCCCTTTGATGCAAAGGGGGAGAAGTCACAACAATCACCTCAAGGGCGTCTCCTTTATGAGGTGAACTTTCTCCTCCAACCTTCTCGCTTATTTTTATGTGTCTCGAGTTTTAATGCTCGTATATTCTGTGCCTGTGCCAAGCATACGAATTCGCGGTGGGACCGAAAAGGTCAGGGTACTATTAAAAAAATAAAAATCGAAAAAAAATGTCTTTTTTATGTGTGTTGATGTTGAATTTGGTGTCTGAACACCCTGCACATGACGCGACATCACGGATCCCTCTCAGAGTGAGGAGAGAGAGGGGATGACGCGAGAAAAGAGGAGCAAGGCGGACTATTTGCGGAGTGACTGACTCTTCCTTCCACCCTTTCCACCATCAGCAACACCACCAAGTCTCATCCGCCATCGCATGAATGAACACAAAACCGAAGGGAGATTCAAAACGAGCCGCTTTTTCGCGCTCTCGGAAATAACGTCATTCTCGAAATGGGATGACTCGTAGGACGAGAGAGGGCGAGTGAGGTGATTGTGAAATATTTCTGTGATCGCCCTCTCGTGGAGCGGCGTACACAGGTGGACAGAAGGGAACAGACGCCACGAGGAGAGAGGGGAACGGAGACAGAAAGGAGTCTCTCTCTCTCTATCAACTTCTCTCTTCCTTCTCTCCAACCTGCATCTGCTCTCTCCTTGGTTTTTCTCTCTCCGCATTGCTACCAGATTGCACAATGCCTCTCGAGCAGCAGCAGCAGCTCTCTTTTTTCGATAAGGAAGGAAGGCCAAAGATAAATCCTCCTCGAGAGCGTCATCACGATCAAGGCTTAGCCGCTACACTCGCCTCTTTGACCAACTCGCCCTGCATATTGCAGGGCTGCCCGAGACGCTGAAGAACACACGGACTTCCCTCTCCTCATATCTTTGGCTAAGGCTGAAAGCGGAGTTCCGGCTAAGAAATCATCATTCTCGTCTTTTAGGACGTCTTCCGTGTTTGAAATGAAAACTTGCAAGGAACGCGTTCTTCATCATCCTTCACATGGAAGCTCGTTCGATGAGAGCAAATGGTTCTCACGAGTGTCACGCAGGCTCACCTCAAGGGGCCATTTGATTACGTAACGATGGGAAACTCTTAGCGGAGCTCGGTGCAGAAATCAGCTGCCTCTCGATTACCGCACGGCGTCAAATTGCGTGTTCGATGGTGATTTCTGCATGAAATATCAAGCAAGCTACGCAGTCGGACGTGTCTCGATGAAAAAGGTCTTGAGACCAGGGAACACCGAGAAGGCGACTTGACCTTCTCACGAGTTAGCAGGAGATTCGTCCTTTGATACAAGTTTGGAAGTTCAAGTTCTGAACTCCTTTTAATGCTAGGCCAGTATGTTGCCTGATCACTTGATAACGCCTAGAAGAGAGTGTTGTTTTCAGTGAAAGTCTACTCAAACACCGACATTCTTTGTCGTCACGACCATTCCTGTCCAGACAAGGAAAGATAAGCGACAAGCCGCTTTTTCACCGAAACGTGGACGTTTCGAGAGAATCAACAAGTCTGAGAAACAACTTTCTTATCGAGAAAACGAAGAAGAACCAAAAATGGCCTCGAGCTCTCATTTTCCAGGGAACGATCGAGTCGACGAGAACTCAAAAGCCGGCTTGGGCACAATAAATTCGTCATGTCTACAAGAACCGAAAAGAAAGTCGGAGATCAGCCTGAAGAAGTACAGGAAATCTCTTCCTTGAAGTCCTAAGCTCTTCTTTGACTCCACCAGTTTCAGTCTTTCCTCTAAGTAGCTCCTCATGGTGCCAGCAAGAGGCACGTCTTCTTCTTCTTCTGGCTCCTCTTTTCCAAGCATCAGAGTGATGTGTGTGACCCGTTCCCCCAATGAGGTCTTGATCCGGAAGCCTTGGAAGGAAGAAAAATGTTGTGTGCTTCGCGTGTGTGGCTATGGACCCGAGACTGAACTAGAAAAAGGAGGCGAAAGATGTCTGAGAGGACGGAAATTCCGACCGGAATCGTGCAAAGCGGAACTCTGGCGGGCTCGCGTGGAGCGAAAGGGTCTGAGCGTAGGGAAGGTCAGGCTGGGAGCACATTCTCAAACCATTCCGCACAGTCACCAACCACGAACGAACTAGAAAATACAAAAGAAACATGAAGTCATCACTAGAGGCTCCGACCCGGAGTGGTGGAGTCGACCTCTTTTCGCGTTTTCGAAACGTTCTCGTTGAGAGAGCGTGGGAGAAAGAGAAAGAAGAGTAACTTCTTTCGCAATTTCTGACCCTCTCACTTCTTCTTTGAGGCCTTTTGTGATCGTAGTCGACGTGGCTCTGTTGACAAAGGGTGCATCGTCGTATGATGCAACCCCCACATTCTCATCACTTCAAGAAGAGGAGAAGAGTTCTCCCATGGAGTAGTAGAGCAG
>JAQIXL010001737.1:0-16071 GCA_034700245.1 Poikilolaimus oxycercus | reverse complement strand
GTCGCTCTTTGGGGACCCCCAAGGATCCGACCCAGTCGCCTTTTTCCGCCAGTCCAACCTTCGTTTGACCACTGCTGAAAGTGCCCAGTTTGAGACTGCAAAGTCAATATAAGCCATACGTGAAAAAGGTGTCCGCTGCAGAATTACGTGCTAAACACATTAAAGGAGCTGAATTTGATCTTGCCGATGAAGCTAGGTTGCCAGTGTTCATGTCATTTCTGGAAACAAAGCCTCATGCAAACGGTTCAATGGCTAGATTAGGTTCTTCGAAAAAGAATACTGAGAATAATGTAAACAACGAGAAAGAATAGCAAGAAGATGGCGGTCCAGCCTGCTCCCACAATCCAGAAGATCAGGTACGAGCCGAGGAGGCCAGTCCCTTCCTTGGGCGAGACGCCTCTACGGTGTGTTGTGAACGGAAATGCTTTTCGACGACTGTCGTGTACTGGACTGAAGCCATGATTTCCATTATTTAGGCTTCAAAGAGAATCACAAATTCTTTTCAGACGTTGCGCTTCATTGAAACAGCGTTGCCAACTGAACTCTTTGGCCTTGCCACGAAAGTATTGTGCTCTTGCATTTACATTTTAAAACAAGGCACAGAAGCCCTTCCTTACAGGTGCTTCCGGCGATACACTTTCGGTCATAACATTCCTGCATAGACTGTGCTAGGTGCTAGCTTTCACATAATGGTTGTTTGGGAGCAGTACTTCGTTCTTGACTATGTGCATCCCGGAGCTGTGGCGCTTTTGAAGAGGATTGCATCAATATTGACGATAATTCTCGGCGCTGTCACGATCTACTTGATAGTGAATCACTCGCCAAGAGAAATTCACGTGTATCGTTGGTTCCTTCTAGGCTTTCTGGTTTGACTTGATCAATTCGTGACTTGTGCCATGAATAGGGTTGTGCAATTAGTCTGGAACTCCAGATGTGGGTTCTATCCGACATCGTCCTCTTTCTGCCATCTCCAATGTTTCAGACGAACGGACCTCTTTCGATTTGGCTAAGAATCCCAGCGGAATACCAATTGGTGCCATTCAATGTAGATACAATCAGAGGTGGCTTTGCAGATTTCAATCATCTTGAACGCGCTTCTCTTGACTACAAGCCTGACTTCAACCTATTTTTATAGATTTCAGGTCAGTTACCTTGTGTGCTTGTCCGTTTTTGACAGAGTTGAAATAACATTTTTTTGAAATTTAGAAAGCTGTCTAGTTTGAAAACGGCTAGAAAATCGGGATTCGAGATCTCATACAGCTCTAGTCAACACCTGTTTCAGGTGTTTCTACTCGACACTTCACGCTTCAAAATGACTAAGCGCTGTTTTTACACAACAGTTTTCCTCTTCAACACGTTCCCTCCGTTGACTATCACAACGGCCTTATACACAACGGCTACACGTAGTCCGATTCTTCCAGATATGCTTCGACTAGTGAGTGCTACTCGTGAAGGCAAAAAGGACGTTCTAGCATTTTCCGACTGCACTGCCGCTTCTGAACCAAAGTGGCGGTCTCGTAGTTTTTCACGAATACATCATCATTGGTTCATCGTCCGCAACGTCCACAGCCTTTTTGTCATAACCTGCTTTCTGGTACTGTCGTTGTTTTCACGCACCAGGTGCCTTTTTAGCTGTGCACGTTTTTCGCCTTCGCTTCAATAATTATGATCAACATAAACGTCCGTCACCATCACTTGAGCCAGACGACATATCGGGCCAGCATCATCGCCATTGCATCCTTAATTGCGCTGGTTTGTTCAAGCCAAAGACCACTTTTAAGAAATCCCCTTTCAGAGCGTCGTCCCAACAGCGAGTCTGGGCCTTCCGGCTCTCGTCTTTCTGTGCGTACTTAAATTTAGTCGAACAGTTTCCCTTGGACGCGCAAAGAAATAGATTCGAACGTTTGACCGAGCAGGCTTCGAAACTCCGCAGCGCATTCTTAGGATCTTTCAAAACAGTCTAGTTTCTGATCAATTTCAAATTGTCAAACTGTTCACTCAAGATCACAATGAGCTAACTGCGAACAGCAGGGAGTCGACTCTAACGGCAGCGGAAGTAGTCTTGTGCATGAAACCAGAAGCTCGTCCTTCAGAGAGGGGGTGGATTTGAAGATCAGAACGGTCAGCTCCAGTGATCCATGTTTTGTTAAGGAGATTCTTTTTTACTTAAATATTTGTGCTGATTTTTATGCCGATAAATTCGATAACAGTGCTGTAAGGTAGCACTGTTGCTTTTGGTAAGCATATGGCGTGTGTTTTACGCAGTTTCAATCGCCGCAATCCTTGTCGGGATCGCTTGGCTCGTGACACTTGCCCACTTCTCGTTAGCTGCCAAATGGCGCGCAGAAAAAGAAAAAAAACAGTTCTGATGTAGCGGGTAATCTGTGAAACACGCTTCGAGTTAGCGGAAGTGAATCAAGAAGGCAAGCGGCGGGAAGAGGAGACGGCGCATCTTTACGTAGAAGAATCGCGTTTTCTTGAACAAAACAATGATGATTCCAATGCCGCTGCTTACCTCGGAATTCCAATGTGAGATGCTTCGCTGTAGTATAAAATAACTTACGTTTCTGGAACAAGCTTTCTGAATGCAACCCATGGTGAAAACGCCAACTGGGCAAACCCCATTCCCCGCGAATGGCGCGTCCTTCCGAAAGATGATCTACGATTTTTGAGAAGACGTTCTTCGACCATCGCATGAGGTCTTCTTCTTTCGCTGTCTCTTCGCTCTTACCCCTTCAGCATGAGTCGAGAGTGGTGGCTTTACTTGAATTTTGCGTTTCGCTCGAATTTTTCAATAGTCATGGCATCATAAACACGCTGGGTCAGCAGCTCTTGATCAAACGATCTCTGCCATATACTCCTCCCCTTACACCTTTCTTCGCCTTCATCTTTTGATCTTCGGGACAAATTCGGACCGCGGGTCACTCCTCTCTCTTCCATAGTACACACGTGTTTGCCCTGTGCGTCCTTTTACCCACCTCTCTCACCTTCCTCCTTCGTTCCGCGGCTGCCTCTCACAAGCTCCGCCCCGAAACGTTACTGATCTTTGGCAAGGAAAAACGACCAGAAATTGCAAACAAGGAAAGCTGCGGCGAGTATCTGACTCCACAGACAGTCAGGCACTTTGCACATGAATTTGTTGCATGTACATAGGCTCATTCGAAATTAAAGCCTGCCGAGGACGAGTTGTAACGCGCTTCAGCTTCCACTCTAGTCGTATCTCTAGAGCTATTTTCTGTGAAACATTTGTGCGTATTTTTCGTATTTTCGCGTCACCATAGATACCTCTTTTCCAACTGCTTTCTTCGCCTGTCTTTATCACCCTTTGCTTTATTTCCTTAAGAGGGTGTGCCGCGTGTTGCTTATCGTTTGAAGAGGAACTCGACAGTGTACAAAATGAAAAACAATAAGAAAAAGCAAGCAGCCCGACCGGACACTTGTAACATCTGTGAGGTCAGTCATTCTTTTGCCATTGAATAGGTGTCGATTTGATCAGAGCAATAGATGTGTACGTATTTAGAGTCCGGCATTTGGCTATCATTACGACGTACCGACGTGTAGTTCTTGCAAAACTTTCTTTCGAAGAGCCGTCCTTTGTCCGCAGATGTTTCGATGTAGAAGAGATCGGAGATGTATACTGAGTAAGAGCTGGCCTTTCCTGTAACATTAAAAAGAAGTTTCAGAAGAAGGTCAAATACGATGTCGAGTGTGCCGATATCAGAAATGCATAGACGCAGGAATGAATCCAAAATGTAAATCTTATTACCGACACTGTAGTTTCAGTTGTCCAATCCTCGAAGTGTCAAATTGTTATCGGAAAGAGTGGACGACGTTGGACGAAAATCGAACCAATCTTACCGCTCAACGTGGAGGATACTATGAGCATCAAGTCTCTACTAATCTTCCAGCAACCGACACTACCAATTCAACCGATGATGGGTTTCGAATTCGCAGGCCATCTTGCGTTTGCAACTCTCATCGAGGCAAAGGTAAATCATTGCACTCCGACGGAAGAGAGAAAGAGAAGAGAATCCGTTGAGTTTTCTGTCAATTGCTTCGTCTTACAAGAATTAATCCTATAAGCATTAAAATATTTTCGTATTCACACGTTAATTTAAAAGAGAGATAGGGTAGACCTCACCGAACGATCTGCTAGCCAAAAACTGAATCCAAAACAGGCGTAATCGTTTGCAGAGGAACTTTCTTCGACATTCAACCTTCCGCAATGAAAGTCATCACGGGCTCAGTCTTGCTGACATTATTCGCAGACCGTGCGCGCTCGTCTCAGTGGAACATTACATAGTATGTCGGCGTCGCTACCACATCTTGTTAAGTCGTTGAATTTACAGTTACAAGCGATGATCGCGTGGCCATCAAGTGACGTGTGTGAAAGACTTAATATATGCACGAGTATTTCATCTTCAAGTGGCGGTTTTCTTCTCTTCGATATGGTCTTGTGTATTGAATCTACAAAACTCTTTAGCTTTTTCCAAAAGCTTTCCGATAGCGACAAGGTACGTTCGACTGGAATTTGTGGTGCTAATTAATTCTTCAATACTATTCAGCTTGCACTACTTCAAAGCACGAGTTTAAGTTGTGCCTTGCTAACTGAGGCTTTCTATACCTGTAAAAGAAATTCTAACTCAATATTGCTGCCAAATAACCGACCTCTCCTTGAGTTGATGAAATCGTACGTGTCTTTCGCTTTTGCTTGAATATATGCAAACGTTTAGAAAGTCCTTTGCCTCGAAAGAACTCGCGCACACGATCTGCAGTGACAGCCTCACGCCGTTTAAACGCTTGAAGTTGGATGATCAAACATTCGCTTTGCTAAGGACGATAGCGCTTTGTCATGCTGGTACAAGTTAACTATTGCTACCTTTATTGACTAGCCTCTTTAGGAAGCAAAGACTTGAGTGATACGGGTCGACGCATCATCGAGGCGGAGCGCAACGCGTTTGCAGCGGCCCTTCTTAGTTATTGTCGACATATCAAAGGCTCAGGCAAGGCACCCGCGTACTTCGCCGATGTCATCTCGGTCGTATCCACTTTTCTTCACATTGCTAACAAGCTGCGGTACTACCGTGCGCTTTCAAAGGTACGAGCGAGGATCTTACAAAATTCAAACCTCTTTTTGCAGATGCATTCATACATAAAGCGCGGCGGGCAGCAGACAAAGACCGAGTGCTGTGGAAGACTTCTCGACGAACTAATTGCGGATTTGTAATCATCTTCAAATCGTTGGGCAGGGTTGGCATTTATGCTACAATTCGGTTTCGGGTTGAAGATTTTCCAGGGAAAAAGATCAGTGACTCCATATTTTTCGAGCGTTTGAGCTTTGAATGACGCCTAATAGTCAAAAGCAAAATAATGCGATCTCGAGTTCCTTGTGCATTGATTCGGCTCCTGGTGGGCTTCACCTCATCATCTGTCTAATATATCATGAAGGGCGCTCGGGAAGTTCATGCTTGCTGAACTGTACAGCGTTCAGGCACTGAATAAACTGTACAATAAAACATTCTGTTGCATTTGATCACGGCAAAAAATAGCTTTTTTCCATAGTGCATAAATTCGTACAATTATTTTGGAGTGCTTACAAGGGCTTCAATCGACTCCTCGGTGCTCTACCCAGGTTCGTCTACCCATTAGGCGCTGGTTGCTATCGCATGTCCACGCTCACTATTCAATTGTTGCTAATCGAATCAAGTTGTGTCTTCTCCCTCTTCTTCCTGAGCGAGGAACCTCTTTGCCGCGACTCTCCTCTCATTCTCTTTCCTCGGCCGTGCCCTAATTCACCTTCGAGACTTGGAGCTTCCACTTGTACTCTCTCCTTCACGAAGAAGGACATTGTGGGTTCATTTCAAGGAAGTGCTAGACTGAAAATGAAACATACGAGGAAGGCTTAACCCTTCTGGTAAATACATTCTTGTGAGAGAGAAAGAGAAAAAAGAGGAAGCCCCGTTGTCATTAGTCATTTTTGGCGAATTTCTCGTGTCTCCGTCTCTCGTCGTGGAAGCGAATTCCGATAATCCTTTCACCCAAGTTTTCTTTTGCGTCGTCCCCGTTTACTCGGTTGTCCTCGAGAGAGAAACGCGAAACAAAGCCGGGAAAACATTTCAGACCACCCAAAACATCGAGTACGAGAAGATCCAGGAAGCAGGAAGGCACGTCTTGCTGAGGATCATCGCTCGTGGGAAACTGGCCAAGTGGTCAAAGGGGAGCACCGAGCACTCTGACTCGCAGTCTTTTAAGAGGGAAAAACGAGATGGTCAATAGGAACGACAAATCGATGCAGGCGTCACATAACAATAATGGATATAGTTGACACGGCTGTGAGAAGCGACGATGGCTTCCATAGAGAGGAAGAAGGAGAGGGCAGCGCCGAGGGTGGTTGTTCATGAAATTTGATGCGCGTCAGGGTCGCCGGCCGCCGCTGGCGGCTGAGACGCCAGCCGGCGAGGACGGAGGAGGGAGGAGGGCCGACGAAGCACAGGTCACTCTTTCTCTTACTCTCCGTGGACTCTCGGACTTCTTCTTCTCACCCTGCAACCTCGAGGCGCCACACACTTCCCTCTTCACTCCTCACTGCTCCCTTCGTACTCATGTGCGGCCCATTGCCCCTCTCCCTGCCAGCTGTTTGTCACAACCTGTCATCAAGTTCACTCGGCCGCAGCGAGACGCTGCTTCTTCTCCGAAAACTCCCGAAGCGAACGCCACGGACGTCTGGGAGTCCATCCCAGGGAAGCACTTTTAGTCAGGGCGCGTTTTTCCACTTACAAGGTCGCATCATTTTGGACTTCGTCTCCCTCGTGTCTCCCTCCTCTTTTCCCTCCTTCCCCTTCACTCGCTTCGAAGAGCAGTGCGAAAGAGAGAGCGGGGGAAGAGCAGAGCGGGAGCAATACGGCAGCGCGTGCGTCCTCACAGCGACTAAAAGAGATGTTCAAGGAAGATGAGCTGTGTGGCTCGGAGGGCGGCGGCGAGGGCGAACCTCCATGTCTAGCCTTCCTTCTCCACGCAAGAAGAGCTCTTCTTCTGGCCTTTTTCCGTAGTCCATCAGAGATCCGTCATGTTCTTGTCTTCATTATTTCAAGAAAAGATTAGTCCTGGCAGACATAGCGTCGAGGTGGAGAAGGCGAAGAGGAGAGTCGTCGGCTCTTTGTCGACCCTTCTCCTTCTTCTTCGTTGTCGTCGATCCTCTTCTCATTTGCGCCATATCGCCGGCGCGCCACCCGTGCATAGTCTCGCCACTCCACACACGCACGAGGAGGACGTGTGTCGACGTCAATTCCTCCTCCTTCCTCCCTCAACAAGTTCTTCACTCAGATCGAAATTAATATTCTCGCCTAGCCTTCCTTTATTGTTGCTTGTTGCAAACTTGGTGCAGTCCTTGTGTTACGTTCACAAGTTTCACCACTTCTGGCCCGATTTCCCATTGGCTACCGTAGTGGGGGAGATGCGGGTAAATACGACCCGCGCATGTCTCTCTCTCTTCTCTCTCCGACCCTTTACGCGCTCTCTCCCAAACTGACCATTAGTCGTCCATTTTCGAAGACGTGTTCATTACACACAAGGCTGCCTTCTCTCTCCCGCCGTCCGTCCTCCTCCTCGTCTTCCAGGACCATCATCTCAACTAGGCCTTTTTCACACGATACCAATGGGTGCATCAAATCCCTAGCCCATCTTCTTGGTTTTTGAAGAAAAAACTGCATTGTCTCTCTCAATTGTCGCCGGCTTTCCCCGGTTTTGAAAGAGAGACGAAGCTAGAGGGAAAAGGAGGAAGACGAAGAGAAGACGATGATGGCCATGTCGTCTGCGCCCCCCACCCCCTCGTGCAACTGCCTCCTCCTTCGCGCGCTCCCATACGGCACCGGGCGTCTCCAATTTCGGGCAAGACGCGCGGGCGCGGGCGCGCGCGCGAGGGAAGGACCACTCCTTCGTCCGGCACGCGTCCTCCCGTCGTCTAGTCAAAATTCGAGATTACGCTCGTAGTCCTTTGAAGCTTCCGTCTGAACCCCTTTCTGTCTACTTTCTTTCACTTTTGTCTCGAAGTATATCCGGATGTGTTCTGCATCGCTGAAGTTTCGCGCCTCCCTTGCCGGCCGAAGTGTCAGGATCACATTTCCGCGGTGTTCAGTCCTGACGGCGGCCCGACCAGGGTGCAGTCGAAGAAGAGAGAGCAAGAAAGAGAGTCGACCAGTCACCCCGTCGACCTCCGGCAACTCGACGAACATTGATGTGCTTTTAAGACGGGCTTAGAACCACGGCACACTCACAGACACAGACACGCATATGCGCGACCGACGCGCCTTGTTCGCCCCGGCTGGCGGCTCTCGTGCCGGCTCGGCATCATAGCAGAGTTGCCGGTCCCCTTTGCCCTCTCTATTTCCACTCCCAACTCGCGAGTATTGAGAGAGGGAGGGACTAACCCTCGGGGCGGCGGGCGTTCGCCTGTCACTACTGACTCTTCACTTCCGCTATCCATCGTTCATCTTCCAGACATCCAAAAACTCCCTCTCACTTCGCCAGCTCCCTTGGAATCTGAGTGGTTCAGAGACCTGAAGAGTGATTGTTTCAATGAGGACCTTCTTCTCACTATTTGAAGGAGCTGTAGTAAGTCGGTCTTCTTCCACAAAGCAAAGGAGGGAACCTATTCCGTCCTCTTCCCGTCGTCGACTCTCGGCGAATTCAATTCCAGTCCTTTACTTTATCAATTTGGGTTCGTCTTCTCTTCTTCCAAGCCCCTCAACCTCCTCCCACTCCCCCACCCTTCTTCTCCCTTCCTTTCTCCCAGCGGTGTCCAAAAACACTCACGGCCTTCCCCTCGGCTGTCTTCATCGTCGTGCAAAGAGAGGAATTGAAACAGCCCGGCATGCCGACGGGCCGCGCGTGCTGGTCCTCTTCTCGCCCTCTCCTCGCCAGCCCCTTCCAGACCATGGAGGTGTCAGTTGACATTGCGTGCTGTCTTCCGTTGTCTTCGTTGTTTCGCGCCTTCGGTCCCCCGCCTCGTCTTGCTTCCTCGCTTTGCGTGCTTCTTCCTCTTCAAAGGATCGCCAACTGTTCGCACTCCGACGCCTTCTCTATCGCCCCACATTTCACAACTACTGAGATGCCGAACGCTGATTGCCGCCCAGTGAGTCTTATGGCCACCCGCAACGCGTTTCACCGTTGCTTCATCTTCAAGTCTTCCTTCCCTGCTCATCTTTGTTTTTCACGTGCCTGCATCGAGCCGCTTAGAACTCCTCGTGAAGAGTTTTCCGAAGCATAAACTCGGCCGTGCCGCGATTGTAATAGCCGTTCATCGACGAGAGAAACGGGCGCAAGACTCTTCTTCCGGCCAGTACTTGTACCCGCTCTCGGAGACAGCTTCCATTACCCCCTCGGGGGATCCCCTCGAGAGGTGCGAAGGCTCAGCCGCACCCCGGCAGTGTCTGTCGACGTCTTCAAAAATTCCGGCTTTCAGGCTCTCGACGCACCCGGCGCGTTCGTTTCCCTTGCAGACCCGGTAGTAGTTTTGACGAGAAGGAGGCGCGCGTCACCCTTGGCCGTGGATGCGCTTTGCGCTTTCTTTGTGCGGGTTTGGAGAGTTCCGTTGTTCATGAGCAAGCGAGGCTAGTCTGCCATCACCTCCTCAGTCGTTCCTTCTCTTCTTCTCTCCTTCTTCTTCTTCGTCCTCCTCGTCGTCCTCTCCTGCTCGAGACGAAATAAATGAGAATCCGCTCAATCATTTCGTGTGGAGACCGAGCCGCTTCTCCCTCTAGAAGAGCGAGGCTTCTTGTGTCCGTATCTCGCAGTCGCGATCAGTTCCCGTCGACCGCACACACCGTGCTTCCCGTCCTTACCGCGGCCGGCGGTCTTCTAATTTCCCCTCGGACGACGCGACCGAGACCAGGGCCCCTTGCCCGCTGTGGCCCCCTTGGCGGCTCGCATGCCGTTCCGAAATTCGTCCGAGAGACTTTGTCGTTGAACCTTTCGTACTCGGAACGCCACAGTCATCCCTCCTTTCTCAGTTTCGTAATGCCTTTTGAAAATTCCTCTTTAACGGGTGAAATTGTGAAAATAGTCTCTTTTGTGCAAACCAAGCCAACGATCGCTAGAGAATTGCGTCAATGCCCCGATTGCATAAGCGGCTGGCTCAATAATGCCACCCCACGGATTTGCCAGCTCCTCAGGCGAACGTTGTCGTCGCGCTGATTTTCACTCGTCGGCGCTTGATCTTCGTTGATTGCCGGGCTTGCAATTAGAGAAGCAGCCGTCCGTCCGCGCGCTCCCTGACACCCGAAGGCCATCCCCGGCCTTCGAGTCACTCACGTAATTCGGTAGACGAATTGTCTCTTCTTCGAGATCTCCGTTCCCATTGCATTCATTCCTCTGACGTGTTCCTATACTCGCGTTCTCTTCTCACTCTCTTCTCTTCATACAGATCATTGACATTTCATTTTCAGGTATTTATTTCACCGAAGGTCGGCACCCTGTAGGCTCGTAGCGACCTAGAGGTACGTTCGTTTCGTTTGAAAATATTATCAAGGACACTTTCTGAAAAAAAACCAATACCTGGAGTTGCTCTCGATCGAGAAAACGTTTCTCCCCAGTTTCTTGCTAGGCTTTCTCCTGAAATGCTTTGACATGCAATCCTTGAGTGGTGTGTTGCATGCGAAGAAAGCGTTCCTCGGTGGTCTCTGACTCCGGGTAAGCAAGAGTGTCTCCGAGCGCAAAGTCGCCGCGCATGTTCAGTGAGCAGAATGACCCCTTCTGAGGGAAACGATGATGGATGGGGCGCCGCGTGGTCATTGGCTCTTCCGAAGCCACTAGAGATCAGCAGCAAGCGCGTTTTTGATGAACACTATCTAATGTCTCTCCCTCTTGCTATCCATCTCTCTTTCTCCTGAAGGCGACACGATGTCCTCCTTGGAACTGCCCGCAATGTCCTTTTTGTCTCGAGCCCAATTAAAATTCTCATTTTCGTCTAGCACCACCTTCTCTGCTAGCTGGCAACACGGACACCATGTCATCCCTCTCCAGCCTTCTTCTGTCCATTTCCTCGACGGCGCCGCCCTTAATACAAGCCGCAAAAATTGGCACCAACCCCAATGAGACAAGGAAAGGGACTGGAAAAAAGAAGTGCACAGGCATTTCATCTCGACCTATCGATCTTTCTCTCCGCCAATTTCTAGTGCTTGTCTTTGGTTTTTATAATTCCCTCGAGGAAAAGCACGACGAGGCCTGTAATTGGTAATGGACGAGGAAGGAGAAAGTGACAAAACGCTTCCTTCGTCTCCTTCTTCTCCTCTTGCACAACAACGACAACGAAACGTGTATGCAGCAAGAGAAGAACTGAAGCAATTATGAAGAAGCCGGGAGAATGGGGGAGGAGGAGGACGCAAAGAGTGCGGGTCGTCTTTCCTCGTCGCGACAGCGCGCAGAAGGCAAGCTCCACTACGAAGAATTGTAGATGCTGCGTTGCTTGGAGCAATCCTCTTCCTTGGGTCTTTATTTTATTTCAAGAGGTTTCCAAGAACGTCCATATGCTAGGGTTGTGCTGGTTGTGGTGTTTTGAAAGCCGGGTTCCGTCTCTTTCGTTCTTCGTCCGTAGATGCATTTGCCGTCATCAAGTGATCATGAGGAAATGAAGAGATCGGGAAAAGGCTTCTCTCTCCCCACGATCGTCCTATTTTTGCCGTGGTCTCGGCGAACGCAAAGTTAGACCCGCAAGCTACTAAAACCTTGAGATGTTGTTTCGCTTGACTTCCCTTCAATGGCGAGCCGGCCCCACCGACGAGAGGGGCGCAAAAAAGCACGAAGAAATAATTGGAGAATTACGAGAGGACGGGGAGGGGGAAGCGCAGGGGCGACGAGGCGAAGCGGACACGGGCGACGATGACCACCGCCGACGGGGCGATAATTCCATTGAAGAACGGCTGTCCCTAAAAGAGTCGTGCGAAAGAAAACGAAAGCGAATAGAAGACGACGTTCCTTCGAAGAAGCGCAAAGAGTGTTCCAAGCAGTGTTCAGCCACTCATAGGCGAGACGAATCCCTCGACGATGTCTCTTCTCTCTTCGAACTCCTCCCAATGGACCGGCCAAAGAGGCGCAAACCGCGAATATGCTCGCCGTGATTTATGCGCGAGAAGAAGACGAGGTCGACGGCCAGCGACGGCGAAGGAGGAGACGGAGTGGCGCCCGAGCTGTGTGGCGCTGGCGACGCGGCGGCGGCGGCGGTGGGGCGAGGCTGCCCCCGGGGAGGGACGGGGGAGGCGGCGCTGCCAGAAGCCCCCGGCGCCCTCGCCCCCCGACGGTTACTCGCTAGCCCCCTCGTCGTCGTCGTCGCCTCTCGCCGTGTTCGCCTCGTTTTCTTTCCCTCGGCCGTTCTCCCATCGGCGGGCAGATGCATGTCGTTGCAAGGCAGCCAGTCGTTCTCGGCGCCCTCACCCGCCAACCGTCGACGCGTGCCGCCTAGTGCGCAGTCGCAGCAAGCCCTCGACTCGCTGTCCGCTGGTTCTCGCTCTTCCTCGTCCACTGCTCCTACCGCCGTTCGTTCTAACGGAAGCCCGACCCCGGTGCACAACAACAATAATAACAACAACAACAATAACAACGCGATCGTCGAGAACCAGAATCTCTGCGAAGTTCCTGTTGCACCTCGACCTATCCTCGTCGGACCGACAAAGCGAAAAGCGCCAGTTCGGAACGGATCAGCGCCTCGAGAAGCGCGAGTTCCGCCGACCTCTCAAGCCGATCCAACCAAGACTCGATTACCGCCGGCGAGGACTCTTCACGTCTTTCCCGTCTACTACTCATCCGTGAGTTGCTTCGTCGCGGATTTTTTCTCCTTCACTTCCGCTTCTCTTCTTTTTGTGTCTTTTATTTCCTCATCTCTGCAGCGTTCTTCTTGTTGGTGCTCGGAACTCGATTGTTTCCGTCGATGAGGATTCCTCAGGGGAAAAGCGGGGCGCCTGTAATTGTGGACTTGGCGCCTCCGCTCATGTTCTTGATTTATGGCGCGGGGGGGGGCACGGGTGGGCAACGCGGCCGAGGCGCCTGAGTGAGGCGACAAGGGGGGAAAGGAGTGACACGCGCCTTCGGGGGATTGCTTTCTTTTGGGGCAAACCGCGCGCCTTCCTGAGCTGTTTTCTGCTGAGATCTCCTCTTGAAGAGCAGGAGAAGGAGGAGAAGACGGAGAAGAGCCATGAGGCAAAGAAGACGACGAACTCAATGGTGCGCGCCTCCTCGTGTCCCTCGGCTCTTCATGCACGCGCACGGGATGAGGAGAAGAAGGCCTCTTCCCCTCCCTTCTTTGCTCTTTTCCATCATGCTTCTCTCTCCTTCGTTCTTCTTGCCCTCACAGGGGAGCGCAGAGTGCGTGTTCGAGCACGCCCGTGGGCGACGAGAGGGAGAGGAGAGAAGAGGGAAAGGGAGAGAGAGAATGCGACGACGCGTGCACTGCTTAACGTGCATTGTTTTGCGTCCACTCGATAATTGATGACACGTCGAAAGGGGTGCGGCTCGGAGTTCAGCGCTTCCTCTTTCCTTCTCCTGTCCAAGGTGTATGCAGCTTTCTTACCACGTGAAGCAGTCTTGAATAGAGAAGTGGGAGAAAGTCTTGCTGCCGACGAAAAGCCGCTCGCTCTACTAAGCCTGTTTGGGTGTCCGGGTATGGAGGAGATATTTCTGCGCGGCGTGCGATGCCAGTGGCCGCCTTCTACTCATTCTAATGGTTTTTCCTTCTTCTCCTCCTTCCCTAGTGTGGGTGACACAGAAGGAGGAGAATGGTGGTATGTGTTGGGGAAGAAATGAAATGCTGCATAGCAGGTCGTTTGAAGGCAAAAAAAGCAAAAGAGGGGCGCTTGTCTCTTGGTGTCTTCTTCCACACCAAGGAGGAGGAGGACGATGCACGCGGCCGGGGAAAAGGAGACGATGCCAAGGCGAAGGCGACAAAATTATTCAATCGAGTTGGCATTCGCGCGCTCCCGCACACACGCGCTCGTGTGCGAGGCGAGGAGCACAAAAAGAGAGCAGAGCGGAGCGGCTGAGGCGAGGAGAGCTTTGCCCGCACAAGCGGGCGTCTTTTGCAACAACACGCAACCTCCTCCTCCGCCTCGTGTGTTCGCTTCCGGAATTCCTTAGAAGGCACTGCTTCCGCCATGCGACTGCGACGTTGCTCTCAATTACTTGAGGCAGTCGAGGAGGAGGAGAGGTCTAGCCTCGTCTTGAAGGTAAAAACCTTCAACAGCCACGGCCTTCCGCCTCAGATTGACGCCCAATTGGCAGAACGAGTGTTTTATGGGGTTTGTGAGGCGGCGACGACGAGGCTGTCGCCACGCGCGCCGAAACCACCAGCCGCCACTGACATGTCGCTTTGAATTTTGTCGAGTCAAACTAAAGTTTATGCCCCTTGGCGCGGGGCGCGCATTCTTCGACTTCGGGGTGGCCATCGAGGCGAGTTATGGACGAAAGAGAGTGAAGCGGCTGTGTTCCCGCCTTGACCCTGATGAGCCTCATGGGGGACTGAAAGCCGCGCTTCTCTCCTTTCAGAGTGGAGAGCTGAAGTTGAGATATCTCACATGTAAACAAGTGTTCCGTGCTATTGGTGGAGAAGAGAAATGTGCCGCCTCGTCCACCGCATGCTCGCGATTCCAACACGGGCCGCGACATGGAACACCCCCTTCAACGACAATATTTTCGAAGAAGGAGAGGGAAGGGAATGGCATCCGAGGTGAAGTAGACGGGGGGGGGGGGCGTTGCGAAAGGAATTTCGGTATCGGCCCCACTAACAGGTGTCCAAGGGGCCGAAGGGAACACGACCAATTTTCTCCACTTCTCTCTCTTCACTGGAATGACGAGTTGATCATTGTGGTCCTTCTCTCACTTTTGAAGGAGAGAGAATAAGCGAACGCACTCTGAGAAGAAAGAAGGAAAATCCATGCTGACATGCGTCTTAGAAAATGCAAATATGATGTGATGCTGTGCATCCTCCATCCCCCGCCGCCGTCGTCGTCTCTCTCCCCCTTCAGCTCAGATGCACAAGGCATAATCACAATGATGCCGCGTCGTCTCTTTTTCTTCTTTTTCTCTGAGAGACCCGAGACACACACACGCCATCGTCAGAGCCTTCATGAGCGAATGGCGGAGTGGGGATAGAAAAATGAATTTGGATTATTTGTGCGCTTTCGGTCGGCGTGCCTGTTGTGGAAGGGCGCTGGGCATGAAAAGCCTTCTTCTCCTTCGCATTGGTTCGGCTCTCTTTCTGGGGGCAGGCGTTTTTAGCCTCGCTTCTTTTTCTTCTCCATGGAGAAGGAAACGATTGAAGAGGGGAAGGGCGCATATCTTGATATGAATGAAACGTCGTTGCTCGGAGAAGGGTCGCGGGCACTCGTGAAGTTCCTCCTCAGTCTGCCCATTTGAGAGCTAGCTGGAGAAAGACGAGGAGGAGGAGCAGCGTCGTCGTCGAGCCGCAGCAAAAACACGATGAATTTTGAATGTGAAATGCAGCAAAAGACGTCGAGAGCCAGACCCGGAGAGAACGGCGTCTGTCGAATTTCGGGCATGAAATCCCACTATTTCCCGCGCTTTGAGAGGCTTGCGTCCAGCCAACAAACAAGCTTCTCTTGGCGAACTGGTGGAAGAAACGGCGGAAGAAGAAGTGCGCGAACACGACCCTCTATGCTGTCTCCTCAAGACGATGCAGAAGGCAATCCACCCGGGGGACCAAGATCTTGGAAGCTGAAAGGGGGCAAAATTCTGCTCTTCGTCACTCCAAAGAGCGTCTCACTCTGCACATGATGATGAGGAAATGCTCAAAACGCACGAAGTCGAAGGGAAAAGAGATCTTCTTCGATGATTTCTATTTCCATAAAGAGGAGAAGACGGTGAACGGATCTTACTCAACGAGTGCCCGGCCATGGTTCAAGGCTTCGTGAACTCAAAGGAAGCCGTCTCGTCTCTTGTTGTGTCTCCTCTCTAGCACACCAGAAGGGGAAAGATGCTCAATGTCTTCAGCCCGCTCAGACAACTTTTCCGAAGGTGTCTAGGAGAAGAAGCTATCGTGGTCAGGAGTTCGGAGAACTCTAGGAGATC
>JAQIXL010001736.1:0-16072 GCA_034700245.1 Poikilolaimus oxycercus | reverse complement strand
GCGCGTTCACCCCCTAGAGCTCGCTTTTCGAGCTGTTTTAACGTCAGAATCGTGTTCCCCGACCCCGATTTACCCTTAGAACATGTTTCCGGAACGA
Organism: Poikilolaimus oxycercus; assembly: GCA_034700245.1. Classification (NCBI taxonomy): domain Eukaryota; kingdom Metazoa; phylum Nematoda; class Chromadorea; order Rhabditida; family Rhabditidae; genus Poikilolaimus; species Poikilolaimus oxycercus. The sequence continues at coordinate 15,975 of JAQIXL010001736.1, read as the reverse complement.
TTGCGAAAAAAACGTGCCGTGCGAACCAAAAGGGCCTTGTCGCGTTCAAGTAAGAGGGATCTACGTCATGGCGTTTGATTCTGAGGTGAATGAAAATTATGGTCCCGAAGCGAAATTCGCAATTTGAAATTACGTGTGGCGTGCGAAATTCGTGCGAACTTTTCGGGACTTTGTATTTTGTCGGTTGCTAGCTTCTTTGTGTCGTTTCTTATTGTTTTCTTCGCAACTTTGCGCCTGTGGTCGAGTTTCTATGTCCGATCCAATAGTTGCAGGTGTTGGATTGCAGTCGGAGCGAAGTCGTTGGGTAGAAGAAGCAAAAACCACGTGAAGAAGCCTCGCCAATGGTCTGCGACGCCTGTAAGTTCCCGTTTCGTTTTCGTTGATTAACTCATGAGCCTTCTTCTCAATGCTCTTTTTTAACGACTTCTGTCTTTACTAATGATTGAAACAGATTTCTTTCCTCGCAATGCTAGAGTAAAAGATTCCGTCCAAGAATCGTCGAAGGAAAACTGTTTTATTGCAGGCCAGAAGAAGCTTCGACAAGTGGCGACGATCGACCCATACCGAACGAAGGTGCACAACGTGTCGTCGGGAGCCATCACAAAGAAGCCCATCAACGAGCACAAGCTACTCACAGCCAAGCAAAAGTTCGTGCTTCCCTCACTTCTTACTTCTTCATTTTCTTATTCCGCTTCTTGAATCGATGAAGTCGTTTCAATTTCCAGGAATGTGGCAGCGACGAAGAAGTGCGGCATTTGCAAGCAGCCCCTTCACCAGATCGGCCTCCACTACTGCAACATCTGCGCTTACCAGAAGGTTAGTTCAATTTCACGTCTTTTCCCAAAAAGCATTGACTAAACCACGGCTCGCCATCTTTCACGAATATGCGAAACATAAGAATTTTGCTTCCGAGTTGCAAAACGAAGACAGCGAACTCCTGTTGCATTTACTCCTTTGAAGCAAGCTTGAAACACACTGATTTCATTTGTCAAGAATAAAATTTGCAGGGCATCTGCACGATGTGCGGCAAGAAGGTAATGGACGTCTCGAAGCTCAGGCAGTCTGTCGTCTGATCGAGGAGTCGCCGATGACCGAGTTCTGAAGGCCGAATCTTTCATCTTCAATCACTCTTGTTTTCGTTTTCATCCACTTGCGATCTATTCTTCTCGTCTCGTATTGTATGCAACAACTCCCAGAGAGTATCCCTTTGTTGTTGGGACGTGTAAATATCGTTGAAATGAAGTTTCCTGCCCCATCGTTCCGTTTTCACAATTGTCGACTTTCGAGTTAGACGCGGACTTGTACGAAGGATTTGATCGAATTCATAGAGTTGGCTTCTAGGAGAGAGACTAAAATGGCTCAAGTCTGTCGTCGCGCGGACTACTTGAGAGGCGATCTAAAGTACGATCCAACAACAATCAAGAAGATGTACCTTTGCGCCGATTTCGCCGATGTTCATTTGGACGTTGAGGGCACGCTGTTGCCGGCGCATCGAGCCATTCTCGCCACGAGCTGTGATTACTTTCGGTTTGTCGACTCTCGGTAAGACGATCTCCTGTTGTCTAGAATGCTCTTCTACGGCGATTGGTTGGAGTCTTCGCAGAAGGTCGTGAAGATTCAGGCTCCTCTTGACGCCTTCAAGCTTCTTCTCAAGTATGTCCTTCAGTTTCTCTTTTCAATTGCTTCTTCAGGTTCATCTACTTCAAGAAAGTGAACGATCTGCTCAACGAGCCGCGCGAGACGATCTTGGATCTTCTTGAGCTCACTCAGAAGTACGACTTGCCAGATCTTCGCGGCTTCCTCGTCCACTTCATCGAGGTGCATAGTCTCTTGGTCAATGAGACTTCTCGTTTCAGCGCCATCTCCTTTCATCTAATGTGTTCGAGACTTTGGAGTTGGCTAAACGCCTCTCGCTGCCCTGGCTGACTTATCGTTGTTGGGAGTTCATTCGTCGTTGTATTGTCGAGATTTTCAGCTTGGAGGTATGACTGTGGGCCGTCCAATGAGTTTCTAGATCATCGAGACGCTTCCCTTGGACGTTTTCAAGGAAGTTCTTGCCAACTTGCTCTTCAATGGCACGGACATCTACGCCTTCCTCGCTCTTCAGAAGTGGCTCGAGGCCAATCCAAAGGTTTATTCCTTCTCCAAAATTGACTTTCTAGTGCGTGGAGAAGCAGTCGCTGCTGCAGATGATAGACCTACACACGATGAGTGCAAGCCAGCTGGCGCGAAACGTCCTTCCGTCACGTCTCTATTCAACGGATGTCGTGCTGAACGCTATCGAGGCCGATGATCGCAAGCAGCTCGTCGATGGTTGTCTGGTCAAGCTGATTCGCAATGGAATCAAGCAGTTCACGTTTTCGAAAGAATAAACTTGTCGAAAAGGCTCGGAATAAAAAACATGATTTATTGATACAGGTGTGGCTTGGGTTCTCAACACGAAAAACACAACGAATTCCGGTTACTGTAGTGCCAAATTTTTTACGGCGCTCTCGTTTCTCAACTTTTCTGCTGCTTTACTCGTTGTTGTCACTGTTCATCAACTCGTTTTGACTGTCGCGACGTGCTTCTTGCGCACAGGGCCGTGATTGTCTTGTTCTTTCGCTTTTAAACCTCATTTCAGAATGAGGACAATGGGCGAGGTCACGTACCGCCAGCACGGCGCGGCGTCGAAGTCGCCTCTGAGCGCTTCCCTCAACAACTACCTGGGCTGCGCGTCGGCAACGCGTGACAGCGGACGACGAACTCGCCGAGGCTACTACCGCCATCGGAACATGCCCAATGACGACGAGAGCCGCCTTGATCGCCTTATTGACACGGCCCTCGAGGTGACGTGGACCGAGTACTTCACCCAGGGCGACCACGTCCTCTTCTCCACTCTTCATGTCAAGGTTTGTCTCTCTTTCTTGTCCTACTTCGCTGTTCTAGACAGCCGTTGTTCTCATGTGGCTTGTCGAGGTCGTGGCGTTTCTCGCTTGGTACGCTGCCGTCGCCAGCAACTTCCTTCAGTTGAGTCTCTTCCAGGTTTGGCAACATTCTTTGATTAGGATGAGCTTGTTCAGTTGATCGTGGCCATTCCGTGGGTCCTCGTGCTGCTCTTCACGACGCTCGCCTTCGCCTACAACAACCAGCACGTGCTTGTGCTGTATCTTCTCGAAAAGGTTTATTTTTTTTAATACAATAGCCTATGCCGGTGAATTGTGCGTTAGTTTCTTGCAGTTCCTTTAACAGTGGTTGAAACGTATCTAGAACTAAATTAAAAAATTGATTTCCAGAGCTTCGTCCTCGGCGCCGTGATGGGAGTCTTCATCAATCTCTTCGTTCACGACTATCACTTGCCCGAGCAGACGACCACCTTGCTGCCAGCAAGCTGCGCCATTTGCGTCTTCGTCCTCATGTATCAGACCTACCTCATTGTCAAGTACGTTTCCCTTGTTCTGTTTGTAAAGATGCTTCAGGTGCTACTTCACGTTCCGTCTCGCGCGTCAGCAGGGCCATTGTCGCAACATCACTGTAAGTTTCATCTTGGACATTAGTGCTCGGCAGATCAACATTGCCGCTGAATTCGTGTTTTGAAATGAAAGTTGTCAATGAACAAGCTTGCAGATCTTCGCGAAGCCGCTCGCCACTCCCGACGACATTGGACGACCGACGAAGAAGGCGGTGTGGGTGCCGAACAGCGAGCGACCGCGTTCCTCCACCGACATGGAAGAGACGCCGCTGCTGTCGCCGCCCGACGCGCGACCCGTCTTCGATTATCGCACGTCGCCCGTTCTCATTTGAATCAATTTCCATGCTTCGTACGACTTTCCTCTAGTTCTTCATTTGGCTCGACATTGCTTTATTTTGCGAGAGGAAGTTGCTACGACTTGTTTCATGTTGCTAGTGTAAATATCTTGGTGTTCTCCATCTTGCTGCTCTTCGAATTAGTGGTTGAGCGTCAAAAGCCTACTTTTCGATAGTTTTGACGTCAAAGGCTTGGCCCCGATATCAGGCGTGCCGATGAAGAACTTCGATGACACACTGACGTGCTCGCGGCTTGACTCGACGCCGTTGAAGTCACCACGAGGCGAAGGGAAGCAGCCGACGTGCCTCTTCGGTCTTTGCAAGCCTCAGGTTTGTCTGGTATTTTCTTCTTGAAGCGAGTCTCAGATTGTTTTCGTCGTGGTGAAGATGGCCTCGATGCTGGGCGTTCTCTTCACGGGTCCCTTCACCGTCATACTCATGGTCAGACCTTTTTGGATTGCGATGAAGTTCTTGCAGAGTGACACTCAAGTGAAGTGGGGTCATCTCTGGACGCCGTACATGCCCGCTTGCAACCTTCTCTACATCGTCGCCGCCATCTTCTCTCTTTATGGCATTTCCATCACCTTTGGTTTGCTTTCATTCTCTTCTAATGAAGGAAAGGTTCAGACACTCTGCCCCTACATCAGTCGTGCGGTCGTCGGCTACCACCTCGATGTGGATTCGTCTGCATGGTACCGTCGCTGATTCTCGAGGTTTGAGAGTTTCCTTGACGACTCTGCTTGCAGTTGTGGTACCTGACGGCGATGTTTGCCGGCTTTGTTCACTTGATGACTCAAGAAGAGTTGACGGAAGTGGTGGTATGGCCGTCGTGGGAGGATCTCACCCACGCCTTTAATGGTTTGGTTCCTTTCTTTTCAAAGTGAAAGTTCTTCAGTGATCGATCTCTTCGTGCTGATGCCAATGTCGATCTGCGTCGTCTGGTGGATTTACGTCCAACTCAGTGTTCGTTCGATTCATACTTCGATATGAAAATCAACTTTAGCTGATGTGGTTCGCACTTCGAGTGCCGTCGTGCCGACGAAGACGACAAGTCGACATCAGCGACCTGCCCATCTACTATGCTGTTCGCTAGTTGTGCCACTCAGCCTTCTGACGTTGTTTCTTTGTCATTCAGAGTTTTCTTGTACATTCGTTTCTAGTTTCTCAGGTTCGGACCTGGAGAGAGTCTTTTTTCCATTTAGTCTTTTGCTGTAAACGTACATGTAAACGTACGTGCATTGTGATCTTCTAGGATCAACGGGTCTTTTGAAGTGTCAGTACTTCACAAACAGATCTCCATAAAGAATTTACGATGAATATCGCTGCCTTTCTAGACGTTTGGTAAACAAACTTTGTCGTTGAGTGCCCATAAACGGCATAAATTGGAGAACTAATCAATGGGCATCAGTCTCGTTGGTCTGATCGGAGAAGGACTGCGATTCGTTGTGCCAATCATAAGCCTGAATGCTTGCAAGAGACGTCGGCGCGTCTACGCGCTTGATTATCATTTCAAAACGAATCCGAATACCGAGATTTTCCGCATTTTGCATAAAACGATGGGTCATTTCCCAACAAGAAGCGATGTCGGAAGAGGTCGACTTCCCGTGAGTCTCTTCCCTTCTCTCTCCCAAGGAAGATTCATCAGATCGACGAGACAGGATGCGATGGAGACGCACAGCTGCAGCTCGGAAGAGGACGAGCGCACGACGCGCGGCCACTTCGGCTCCATGCCCGAGATGCAGACCTGCGACGGGCGATGCGGCCGTCTCCTCCATCTCGAGGAACTCAAGGTCTGTTCAAATCAGAGAGGTCGAGGCAGAAGGAGGTGACCCCGGGCAAGCTCGTCTTCTGCGCCGACTGCCTCGCCTTCAACTGCCCCAAGGTGGAAGTCGTCGACGTGGAGGAGACGACGACGGCCGTCGAGGAGACCCACGACGCCGTCGTCAGCTTCGTCCTCGACGAGCGCCGTCTTCGTCTGCCCATCTCGAAGGAGACCACTCTCGGTAAGTCTTCAAAGGCAGAAAAGAAGAAGGGAGCAGAGAAGATGCTCGACGAGCTGCGCACGCGCTTCGGCCTCGCCGCGTCGACCCGTCTGGGCCTTGAGTGGAGGAGTGACGAGGCGAAGGAGGAGTCGCCGTCGTGGAAGGGCGGTCTGCTGACGGTGCTGGGTCTCCCGCTGCACCACGACGTCTTCCTCGTTCTCCACTCCCAATAAAGCTTATTTCTTCTGCCTGTCTTCCTGTTTGCATGCCAAAGGAAGCTTTGACATTTGAACGTCTCCTCTGCATGTCTGACCACGGCCGTGAGTCAAATTCGAACGGTCTCAAGGCTACCTTGAGAAGGAAGATTGAGAAACAACGCAAAACTTCCAAGAAGACATAATTCTGACGGCATGTTTGGAATGAAGAGTTCCAGAAACTAAATTGTCTTTCAGTCAGAGACGCCACTTGTTGTGAATCGCCGGACCACGAACCAAAGACCAAAAAGTTTGAAACTGTGACACATGACACATCAAAAACCAGAGCCCAAAAATCTTTTCTCGGGTCTTCGCACCACTCTCGGTGAGTCTTCGAGTACCGGGAGGGGATAAGGGGTCGAATAAGACGTCGAAGAACAATGGACATCGAACAAGTTTGTGTTACCGTAATTAGCTTCCCAACTGCAGCCGAGCGTCTTCGAAGACTAGAAGTAAAAAAAAACTTCGCCTTCCAAAAATATCTTGTCAGTGACCAAAAGTAATACTCCCCACAAGCTTTTTTGTTTGTTTTTTTTCAAAACACCCACAATCTGCCTTTGTTTTGAATCTGGTAGTCAAAGGAAGCGATGATCGTCATCATCTCTGATCTCTTTGGGCGTCCCAGCGAGTGCATAAAAGTGCTCGAGGCCCTCCCACTTCAAGCATGTCTCGTCCCTTGGCCCTCCTCCTTCTCCTCTCCGTTCTCAACATCGCCATTGCCCTTGATTGTTATCAAGGAGGCAAGTTCTCCGGCATAAAGCTGGTCACTTGCAAGGCAGACAAGGGATGCTGTCATGTTCGCATTTCTGAGTAAGTTCAACTAACTAAACGTCGAATTCTATTGACAATCACCGTTTTCCAGTAGATTCAAGAACTTCGGATGTTGGCCGAAGGAATGGTGCGGCGACTTGAAGGAGCTGCCACGTCGCGAGCCCTTCTATTTGTATGGGCGACTAGCCGGCGAGGCCATCGACTGCGTTGACCATCTGGATCCCTTGTGCAGGCCATGAAGGAGGACTTTTTGAGTTGTCTGTCTGCTGTGACTCTTTGGTTGTGAGTAATAAATCTTATGCAATAAGCAGCTGTGGTCTGTCACTAAAGGGCAAATTTCTCGCTTTCCTCTTTCCCTCTCAGAGACACAAAACCAATAAACCCGGGTCGTTTATGTAAAACGACCAGCTGACGTGGACAAGGTGATCAATTCGGCTGATTTCCAAATGCTGCGTCAACATGATCGAAAAGACATCGAGCTGCCTATCTTTTCGATATGAAGTGGGCGGCGGATAATACCTTTTTGTGCCTTTTCTTGCAAGTCAGCCAAAAACTACACAGCTCCCCTTTTAAGCGAAGGAAACGACTACCGTTTTCTTGTCGAAAGTTTTTCTTGAAGCGACAAATGCTTTCTGCCCTCGCCCTCTTCGCTTTTCTCTTCTTCAACGTCCATGGTCTTCCATTGAAAAACTCCGAAGATGTGGATTTCACGTCAGCTGCCGTTAGCGCAAAAAAGGTTGATGTAAAAGACTATTCAGGCCTTCCTCTCTCAGTTTGGTTACGTGAGGCCCGAATCATTGAACGGCAACGGAGAAAGATCTCAGGAGGAAATCATCAGAGATGCAATAACGTGAGAGTCCCAAAAAAATCTAGAAAAAAAATTTCAGCGGCTTTCAAGATTCAATGGGCATAACGAAGACGGGAGAGTTAGACGTAGAAACCAAGGAGGCTATGACTCGACCTCGTTGTGGTCATCCAGACGTTGCCAACTCCGGTTTGAACTCTTCTTTCATGTAGAACATTTTAGGAGTCTCAAAATGGGAGAAGGGCACCTTGACTTACTTCGTAGATAACAGTTCACAAGACCTGTCCAGAGATCTTGTCAGGTTTTTTGTCCTCTCATGTAAGGGAGCGACTTTAGGGCAACAATAGCCGAGGTGGCTTCGCAGTGGTCCGCCGTCATCCGTCTTAACTTTGTTGAGGCCGATAATAGCGATGAGGCGGACCTTAAAATCGGCTTCACAGTACGAGACCACGGCGACTGCTTTTTTAAATTCTTAAAATTCCTTTTCACAGGGTTCGTTTTGTGCACGCATCAATGGCTGGTACACCGGCTTTGATCTTTTATGGACCAAAGGCATCTGCGGCATGGTATCTGTCAGGAGAATTCGAAATTCTTTATTCAGGGCCACGATTCGAAATACGTCTGCGCAAGATCTCTCTATGAACATTGAAAAGGATGTTGTGCACCTTCCCAGTGGAAAATTTCCCGTTATTATGTCTTTACTACCAATAATTTGAATAAATTACAAAAAAGCGTGTCGTTAAACAACTTGTTCACGTAGCGAAACAGGCTTCCTGTGGAAGTGAAAATCAATATTATGATTTTGTTCACAAGGACTTGAGAGTTCTACGCGTTCTGAGATACAGGACGCAAACTTTCGAACACCTGGTTCCGCTGAAGTCCAGCTGTGAAAAGTATAGAAAGAATGCGCAATTCTGAGACCCTCCCTCTTTGGTTTGAACTTTTCTTCGCGTGACGTAGAGAGACCGACGTGTTGCCCGTGACGCGGTGAGGCGTGCAAAATGTGAGTCAACGCCTGGTTTTATACCCCCTCCCCCCTCCCCCTCTCCATGCTCTCCCCGCACCATAAAAGGCGACGACACGCGACGATTCCCATTCACTTCTTCTGTTCTATTGCCTTTAATCGGGGTTTAATGTTCTAAAATTGAAGTTATTTCAGATGCAAGAAGACTTTCGGTTGTCGATGGCTTCGTGTTCCTCGTCGACCGCTCTCACCAATGAAAATTCCGCCTCCGAAGAAATACATACCGAGATGGACAAAATCTTCGTGGACAGACCCATTCAATACCGGTTCGTTGTTGATTTTCATCGAGCCCTTTCTTGCAGGTCTTCCGTGTCATCACGAAAGTGGCCAAGAGTTAAGACAACAGCGAAAAGGCATCACGTTCTCGAACTTCTTGCCCTTCCAGGCGAACTCCTTGATCTCCACAATGCCCTCACGGCCATATTCACTCAGTGATTGATTGTAAAAAAAATTGTGCACTACATCGAATATTACGAATATGATACGAACACGAAAATTTTTCTCGTATCTTGTTCAACCAAGAACACTCTGTTCGTGCCCCTGGCTGCATTATCGCTGAATGAGTAAATTAATAAGCAAGCTCACGAAGTTCAGATTTCAAACATTCTTCCTCGCGGAGTTGCTAACAATAATAACCGAAACCATGAGTAACTTTTGCTGAAGAAAGTTTCCATGCAGTCTTTTGAAAAGTCAGAACCGAGGTTATTTTGGGCACCGAACGCGACTACCCTCCGTACACATAAGCCAAACCTAAGGTCACGGCTAGCGCGCCTGCCGGCGGCGGGCGGGGGTGCGCGCGCGCGCGTCAGCTGCGCACCGGCGAGGTGTCGGTGAGGTGCCGGCGTGGGATGGGGTGTCGGCGTGGGGGTATCGACCGGGAATCAGACGACGTCGAGGGGGTCGTGGGACGACGATCATTTTGAACTCTCACTTGAAGGAATCTGACGACGTCAGGATTCTGAAGGCTTTCTGTGCAACGTTTATTTTGACATTGTCAACGGTTTATTTCGACGTCAAAGGATTCTGACGACGGCACGTCGGTGGAATCTGCACATGATGTAGTACGTGAAGAGGATTCAGAAGGCGGCACGGCGAAGGAATCGTCACATCTTCGAAACGGGCAGCTTACGTAATCGCTTGTGTTTTGGTCGAGAAGCCGTTGTAATAATTTGACGTTGTTAAAGGAATCTGGAGTTACTTGACGATGAAGATGATATCAGGAGGGAATCTGGACGGCGGCACGTCGGCAAGATGAAAGGAAAATGCATCGTTTGAACGTGAAGTCGGTCAAAGATTGTGGAGTCGTTGATTGAAGAAGGCCCTCAGCATGGTGAAGGGAATCTGAAGACGGCACGTCAAAGGATTCGGTAGAAGGAATCGGGCGTCTGAAGGCGGGACGCTAACAGAAAGCTTGTGAGCGAGAGAGTGTGCAGCGCGCGTAGAGCGCGAGGGCCCTCACAGACGGTTAGAGTGGCGAAATAGTGTAAAGCAGAGATTTCTCTGCCCCCGAGGGACAGGTAGAGGGATTGTGTTTTGTGTTTTGGTGGTGTCTTCCTCTATTGAGGAAGGGGCAAGTCAGCTGTATGGATCGTTTTTGATCTCTCTCTCGAGTCGGGAATCAAAAGACGCTCTTGACGAGTCGGAAATCAAAATAGGCCGCGATTATTACATCAGCGTTGAGTCGATTGCAGAGCAATCTGGCGACGGCATGTTAAAATCAGGAGGAGGAGGAGGGTCAGGAGTCTTCATGTCAGAGACTTCTGAAGGCGGAACGCCGAGAGGGAGAGAGAGAGAGAGAGTGAGAGAGAGGCCTTTTGCGAGAGAATGTGGCACGCGATGTCGGTCTCGGAACGGGCGCGCCATTGCTAGTGGCAGCTGTCGGATAAAGCGCGAATCACGAAATTATTTCGAAACCTTTCCGAAGGGGAGATGACCCTTCAGGGGCTTCTCTCTTTGTCTACAGTGTAATATTGGGCGCGAGCCAAGTCTCCTGGAGGAGCGAAGGCATCGTTTTATTGGCAAGAGCCAGATGAAGAGTGAGGGAAAGTCAAGAATTTGAGCAGACAAGTAAGAGCAGGGATTGAAAAAGTCTGAAGAGCCAAATACTTTCATAGAAAAATGCTTCTGCAGAAGCGCGCTAAATGGTGAACCGATTGCAGTGCATAAGGAGGGAGGGTGTTCGAAGAACAAAAGTCGACCAAAGGGAAAGTCACAGATTGAGAGAAGGAAGGTCAGCAAAAGCTGTATTGAGAGGAGGGGCGAGCCTTGGCGAGACCAGCGAAAGATCACGTGGAAGTGAGACAACGGAAAGTGAAGCAAATCCAGACCAGAGCCTGGTCAATCGAGCGGTGAATGGGGGCGAATGCCCGTTTTACAACCTCAGTTTTACGAGTCTTCCCAGGTCAAACGTCGACTGTCGGTTCGCGAAAATTCTTCAATGACTCAAAGGGGAAAGGCATAACACACAAAAAGAGCGGCGAACAGGCGGAACGCGTGTTTAAATAAACAGAAGCTCTCACAAAGAGGACAAAAATCTCTCTCACTCCCAAAACGAAGCTCTCACAGAGAGGACAAGGATCTCTTTCTCAATGCAAAGGTGAAAAAGTCTCTCTCTAAATGCACGCGAAAATCTCTAAAAGCTCTCAAAATCTCTGAAAAAGACAAAGACAAGCAACCAGCCAACCAATCAACAACACCCTCAGGCCCGCGACGGCAACGGAAGTTCTGGCGGCAGAACTGTAGTCGGCGCTCCACACAAACTATCGATACATATTGAACCCGGAGGGGCAAGCCCGTTTTCAAAGAAAAAGGACAAGTTGAGAATGGAAGAGATCCTGCAAAGGCTCTACTTCTCAGCGTGAGAATCAGAAGCTGGCCCGTCAAATGTGAGTCTCGAAATTTGCAACCTCTACTGTAGCAGGAGATGCAATGACAGTTTGTGGAAGAAAACGAAGGATCGCATCAATGATGCGGTCTTCCTTTAAAATGACCGCAGTCTGCGCACGTAGAAAGCGTAGAATGTTATTTCTCCTGCAAAAGTATTACACAAAATTGACTATGAATTTGCCATGTAGTCTGAAAACCCTCGAGAACGCTCGCATTGACGAATGTGAGAGGGAAACCGAGACAACTAACGTTGACTGGGTCTCTCTGCAAAGGCAAAGGGTCGGGGTAGGAGCCAAGCGACTTCCCCAAGTTACGGGCTCAAATCAAGAAGGAGACGACGCAGTCGTCAATGCCCGATCGCATAGTGTGAATGAACTCGGACAAGTCCGAACATGCTAGGAGTGGATGAATATTTGTGTAGAAACGTCTGCATTTTCGTTTGGGAATATTGCGGAAAGAAGAAGTGAGGGAGGCACGACCGAAGAGTGCAGCCGAAGACGACAAGGCCGCTTGCCTTGCTCCTTTTCGCTTACTCATTGTAGCTCTGAAAGCAAAAGAGGAGAAGGTTTTCCTGGCGTTCGATGCTCACATCGAACTCTTGAGCTACTTGAAAAGTCTAAAGAAGTTGCTCTGGCACAGAGTTTAGGCCTTGAGTGAATAGATAGAAGAAAGGCTGAGCGCAGTGAGGCGTTTCAAATGATGGCTAGAAACGCCTTGGAGTTTCAGTTGTAGAGAAGTTGAAGCTTGAGGGCATCTCTTCATTGCTGACCGTTTTCAGCTATGTGAGAATGAAGGCTGATATCAGCCAGAATCGCTATTGACGAGGTGAAACCTAGTCAGTTTCCGTTTTTGCTGCAATGAGATTCGAGCAAAGAAGTGAATGCCGGCAGGGAAGTTGGCTTTCTCTCGGAGAAGGAGAGTCTCTCGACAAGGTGGGTCAAACAGTTAGCCGGTTAGCGAGGAAAGCTTGAGAGGCGTCAAAGGTGCTTCTTTCTCCCTCACTCTCAAAATAAAGGCGCGAGTGCAACGAGTGCGACTTGCAGAACGGCGAGCCGTTTCTGTGTATTAAGAGGAAAAGGGCAAAAGATTTAACCAAACCAACCAAACAACACTCTTTCACCCTCAAACCCGCGACGGCAACGGAGCCACGCGCGGGCGTGGCGCAGTCGGCGCTCTACACAAGCTATCGACACATGCTGAAACAATCTTTCTCTGAGAGAGCGTATTATCGCAGGCATCACATAGTGGATGCCAACTCATTTCGAAAGAGCGTGCTCGACCTTCTGCTGGCAGCGCCTGCAGAACCTTCTGGTGTTGCGGCAGCTGTCCTTTGGACGCTGCTCGACCGGCGACAACGAACTCGTGCGAGCCGGTGGAAAGAAAGTGAAAGAGATTTTGTCGGTGGTATTATCGTAGATGCAACCTTAAGACTGTGGAGCGTATTCTGCCACAGTGACTAAAGTGAGTTGGTTTCAACCGACGAACATTCGTCTGCTAAACCGAGAACATGCTTGGAGCGTTCCCGAAGCCTTCGGCGCCGAGGAACTCTAGCAATTGCTGAAATTGCAAGGATAGCAGGTGCCTAGAAGATCTGGAAAACGAAAAAGAAAGAGAAAGGCAGGGGTGGAAGCTTGCTTGTTGCAAGAGTCGTCTTGTCGTATCTATGTGACCGTGAAGTACGCGTCTCGCGATGAAAAGAGAGCATCTGTTGCCAGGAAAGTATCCTCGTGAGTGTCCTCACGACGAGGATCTCTTCAGAAAGGTGTGTGTATTTAGAATCCTGAGCAAGTCGGAAGCAAAACGGCGATGGTCGCCGTGATATTTGTTGCCGGAAAGGCGATGTGAAGTTTTCACATATCGAACAAAGCAGAAGGAATGTCGCCGAACCTGGTCAGAGCTGCGGTGGCTTGCCATCGCTGCGAAAGCAAACCGAGCAAGAAGTCCAGAGATCAACGAGGAACTCAAAATCGTGTACGAGATGGAGAGCAATGTGGTGAGATAAATGGTCTTTGTTGAAAACGCTGGGAGACGGAGGAAATGCGCAAATGATCAAACCACAATCAAATAAGTTTCACCTTCATAGAACCTCAGCGTAAACGAATAGGCGGCCTTGTGCCGACTATGAGTAGCTGATCCACACCAGTAGTCGATATAAATTGAGTCTCGCCTTTAGAAACAAAAGAGAGGTTCCCAAAGGAACCGAGAAGTGAGCGACTTTGAAGGCGCCTGCAGTCACCTGCAGTCGTGAAACCGAAAATGGGGAGTTTTCTAATTTCAGGCAGAGTGAAGGGTAAGGGGAATCGCCTTGTGAGTCCCTTCAAAAAGAGTGCAAGCACCATTTACAAGGAGAGCCGACAAGACGGCGTTCTTCTGGTTGTAATATCGCTCTTCGATGAAAAGAGAGGAGTCTCGAGTGTGCCACAGGTACTTCAGCGATGGCTCAATGGGCGAAGCCCTCGTCGGTCTCCGATGAAAGCGTCAGCGCTTGGAGGACCAAGCGGTAGAAGGGGGAAAAGACGAGCAGAGCTCGAATGGAAACTGTATCGATAGTTTGGCAGTGCCGACTGCTCTAGTCAGGACAAGCCTGCCTATTCGCGACGTCGGGGTCTATTGCAGTTGACAAATGGTTAAAAGCGGCTGATTTCTTGCTTTAGTAAACACGTCCGTTAGAGAGAAGTCGATCTTCGATCGATCTGAACGTGTCGTTGAGAGATCTTCGATCGGTCAACTTCCCTCACGCACAGAGGGTCTGCGCCTTTATGGTTTCTGCACTTGCTTGCCCCTGCACCTTGCTTGCAAAGAGAGGAGGTTTGAAAAATGAGCAAGCAGGCCCACTCACAAGCCGAATAAAATGCACCCACAAGCAGAATGAAATGAACCCGCAAGCACAATGAAACAGAGTCACAAGCAGAATCATACAAAAACAGGACAAACACAAACACACCCACTCTAACAACAACACAACACCCATCAAACCTATGACGCCAGCCTTTGCCTGCGGAGGTAAAGGCCAGGAATCACCACCAGCCATCGGTACATATTGAAACAATTGATCAAAGCTGACAAAGTCAAGCTCGAGAAAGGGAGGACTCCCTCTTAGAGGGAGGCCTTTCAGACGGCGAAGTCGGATTTGGAAGGAGGAGGAGGGCTCTCGGTGAGGAGGCCACGGCTGACACAGTCAGACTTGGAAGAGAGGGAAGGTGCCCGCTGAGAGGCGAACTCTGCTCTGACAAAGTCAGTGTTTGAGAAAACGAGATTTTCTGGTGAAGTTGGTTTTAGGGGAGGAGATGGTAGATGGGAAAGGGGGATTTGAAGACGAGTGCCTCCCTCTACGAGGGAAGGCATCCTTGGTGGTATAGGATGTGGCAAGGGGGAGGTCAAGGATGACCAAGTGGGATATCTAAAAGAGAGAGGTTCCCTCTACGAGGGATCTCATTTACAGCGAAGTCTTTCCGAAGACGAAGACTCCCTCGACGAGGGAGCACTGCGTCTCGAGGAGATAGCCTCGCGCTTTTCTGTAAAGTCGGTTTTAGGGGAGGAAATAGAGGGTGAGAGAGGGGGGTTGAAGCTAAGAGCGTGCCTCCCTCTACGAGGGAAGGCATCCCTTGATGGTGTCAGATGTGGCAAAGGGAGGGTCTCCCTTTACGAGGAAGACCCGCTCTGGTGAAAACCAGAGTTGAAGGAAAGAGTGTCTTGCACTCTGGGAGAGGGTCTTTGTGATGAAGGTGGGATTAAGAGTAAGCTTCCCTCTAGGAGGGAAGGTTCTGGTAGGAGGTGAGCAAGGGAGAGAGGGTCTCCCTCAACGAGGGAGAGGCCTTCCTGTCGAAGCCAGCCTTTAAAGCGCCTGCCTCTATCTACCAGTGGTGGCATTTCTGACAGGGTCAGATCTGAAGAGATGAGTCTCCCCTCTTCGAGGGAGGGAGAAGGAAACCAAGTGAAAGAAGATCTCTCTCTACGAGGGAGATCTCTTTGGTGAAAACAAATGATTCCCTCCCTGAGGGAAAACATTTTCTGTCGTAAGTCGGGTTGGTGAGAGGGTCTCCCTCTTCGAGGGAGAGCCGAAGCCAGCCTTTCGAAAGGAGGTGCCTCCCTCTACGAGGGAAGGCATTTCTGCCAAAGTCTGATTTGAAGAAAGGAAGAGACTCCCTCTCCGAGGGAGGGAGCCTCAAAGAGGGGAAGAGAGAGGAAGCGAAACCTTGAAGAAGGTAATCTCTTCGAGGTGGGGAAGGGAGGAAAAAGTTAAATTTGAAGCAAGTGTAAAACTCTCCCTCTTCGAGGGAGAAGGGAAGGAGAAGACGCAGCCAAGTGTAGGAAGAGGGCGTTTTTCTCCGTGGGGAACAAGTGGCAACCTAAGACCAACACCTCAACACAACAACACAACACCCTCAAACCCATGACGCCAGCCTTTGCCTGCGGAGGTAAAGGCCAGGAATCACAACCGACTATCGATACATA
Source organism: Poikilolaimus oxycercus (assembly GCA_034700245.1). Lineage (NCBI taxonomy): Eukaryota > Metazoa > Nematoda > Chromadorea > Rhabditida > Rhabditidae > Poikilolaimus > Poikilolaimus oxycercus. The sequence continues at coordinate 12 of JAQIXL010001736.1, read as the reverse complement.
TTGAAACCATTG
>JAQIXL010001735.1:0-16080 GCA_034700245.1 Poikilolaimus oxycercus | reverse complement strand
AATCGGTTTTTCGGTTAATCGGTTAATCGGTTATTCAAAAAAATCGGTTATAACCGGTTATTTCGGTTATCGGTTCGATTCGGTTACGAACCCTAATTAAAACTAATCAACCCGACGAAGTCCATCAAATTATCTACTTTTTACCCCAACTTGATGATGGGATATCTTGTGCCATATCATTGCTAGCTCGAACAATCACATGCATAAGCGTCGCGCGAGCTCTGGTCTACGCTTCGTTGTGAGCGAAGAGGTGTTCGATGTCATCAACAACTCACGCCTCCTCCCATCCTCGACTAGCTGGTTCCACCTCATTGACGTCACCGCAACAACAATCTCTTGTTGTTCAAATCTGTCTGTGAAGAAATCCTCGAGCACCTCCCTTCACATCGTCTTCTCTCCTCCGCGATGCGTTGTCTCCTCGTTGTCCTCGCTCTTTTCCTCATCTTCTCCCATGTCGCTGCTCAAACGAATAAGGAGCAATTCAAAAAAGCGGACAAAAACGGCGACGGCTTCTTGTCCTTCGACGAGTTCTACGCGTTTGTTCTCACCGAAGACTCACATGTTACGCGTCAAGAAGCTTTAGCAGTGTAAGTCTCTCCCTCACTTTCATTTCTACACTTTCTAGATTCGAAAAGCTCGATAAGAACAAGGACGGCAAACTAAGTTTTGAAGAAGCTATTGCTAATCCAAACTGAACTAAACTGAATAAATGAAATGGCTTGGTCGATTTTTAACACGAAACTGTCACGTCCATTAATAGAGCTACAATAACACGAATAAATGTGCTATTCTAGGCAATTAACTGCACCACTTAAAAGAAAACAAATATCCTCCCATCTCCCGTGATATCATCCCTGTGACGTTTTGTTTCATTAAAATTCTGTCAGTAAAAAATCTTTCAAGTGCCCCTTCTCACATCACCCTCCTACCCCAGCAATGCGTGGCTTTCTTCTCCTCATCCTCTTCTTTTTTACAATCTCCCTCACTACGGCCAAGAACACTCCAATCGTTGACGCGACAGTCTTCAGGAAGGCGGATAAGAACGGCGACGGATTCGTGTCGCTCAAAGAGTTCGACGAAAAAATTCGCGAGCTAATTCCGTACGCACCGCGTGAGACTGTTAAGAAAGCGTAAGTCTCTCTGCGCATTGTACAGCTATTGCTGATTATTTCAGGTTTGAACATCTTGACAAAAATAACGACGGCAAGCTGACCCTTCATGAAGCAACTGATGATGGAAAAATTCATTGAGGTCTTCCTCAAATGAATAAAGATGTGACATCTATTCATGCTGGCATGAGGGGTTCATCGTTGAAGTTATTGTTTCGACTAGTCAACAAAATCAACCTGTTTTTTTTCTATTTTATTAAAAGTTTACTCAACGAGCACGAGTTGCTGACGTTTGAATGAAAACTTTGGCTACTTTTGTCTGATGCTCCAAAAAAAAACGTGCATAAGATCGTCGGACAATAATAGAGAAGCATGCCACGATCGAGTGCATTCACTTTCACTGCGCACTTTGCCACTTCAATGAAGCAAGACCCATCAAACCTCTGGTGATATCACTCGTTGTGACGTTTCAAATCGTTTCAAAATCTGTCAGTGATGAGACTTCTAGCGCCTCCTCCACCCATCTGCCTCTAGTCATGCGTCTCCCTCTTGTTTTATTCCTAGTCTTCTCTCTCGCCATTGCAAATAGACTCTTATACCTGGCTGACACAAATCATGACGGATTCGTCTCGCTTGAAGAGTATGTCACCTTTGTTTCACCACTAGCAACGAGTGACGTAGCTGTTACGACTCCTCGATGTTCTGTAGGAGACGACTAGTAGCTCAACCCTTTACTCACCAAGCCACGTTCACACACAGAGTGGCCGAGGGCGGGGCGGCCCTCGACACACACAGACCACAATGTACAACCAGCGCCTAAGGCGCGACAATCTCCCGCGGCCAGGATCTCGGAGAGAGAGGGAAGAGAGTTGACAACATAACGGAAGGAAAGGAGCGCCTAGAACGGTGCCTTCAATACTAAACACAAAGGGAGCAAAGAAACATTACAGAGGAAATCTTTTTGGATTTTGTTATTTTAACATTTTTAGTGGTTTTGAATTATAATAGTTTTTAGGATTTTCACGTTATATCATTTTTAGGAGTTTTTGTAGGTTTTCTCACAAGAATACATATGGCAAACTATTTACAACTGCTGGGGAAAACTGCAAAGGCACAATAAATTATGAGACAGAAAGCACCAAATGGAATTACCAATAAATCGTGAAGTGAGACCGAGAAGGCTTGGACTTTGAAGTGAAGGTTTGGCAATAAATAGGGAATAATGACAAATAAATAAGCTATATTCAAAGGCAAGAGTATTCAAGGCAAGATCAGGAAAAACACACTGCAAGTGGGGGGAAACATGATAAAGTGAAAGGGGGAAGAAAGTCAATTGCTGGCAAAGGGGCGAATTGGATTGATGTGGGGAAGGAAGAAGAAGTGGGGCTAAACCATTTAGTATCCCTGGCGAAACCCGCCCACGTAGTAGAGAGGACAGCACGAAAATGGATGCCCGATGATCCCACAAACTTCGCATGTGTGGGCTTCTGGGCAGGGGACCCCTCGGAGTCTGGATTGGCGATGGGCGTCGTCTCGCCACCGCCCGCACTTGCCACACCTCCCATAGCGCTCTAGACCGGCTTGACGTGCTTCTGTCCCGATGCAGTTGAGACACGTGGTGCCTGGATGGAATTCAAAGCAAAAACAACAAAGTGGTTTGTTTCGCGAGGTGGAGCGGGCCCACTCCACCACCGGGCTGAGGCGCGAGGAGGAGGCTGGTAGAGGGAGGCTCGGCGAGGAGAGCCCCGGCGGAGGGAAACGTGCGTGGGAAATGCCGGGGGGAGGGCCGCGCGGAGTGGGAAGGAGCACCCGGCGCGTCGATGTTGGTGCGGCCCTCTGCTTGTCCTCCTTGCGGCGGCCGTCGCCGTCAGCACCTTCACGACGACTTGTGGCTACTTCTTCCTGGTTCTTCACTCCATCGGGACCCGGCTCGGCGGCTTGCTCTTGGTAGCGATCTTCAGCTTCCTTCGCGACAACGGCTTCTGGGGAGGGGGAGACGAGGCGAATCTCCTCTACTTCTCCATCGAACATTCCGAGGGGGACTGGAGAATGCCTGGGGCGTGAGCGGCCGACGGGCGGATCCTCCTCATCATCAGACTCGAACTCCGAGGGATTGGTGCCGCACAAACCGGAGGGCGTGGAAATTGTAGAAGGGGGGCGACTTGATTGTTGTGGACTGGGGAGCTTTGGAGGGACTAATATATGGGGAGGAATCATCTCACGAATGGTCTCGACGGCGATGGCCTTCATACGCTGTTCCAACTCGTCCATCCTGCAGTTACTGTTGTTTTGTGGGGTCTGTGGAGCGGCGCAAGGCAAGGAAATATTGATGCATGCGTAGAGGGGCCGAAGTAAGCAAGCGAAAAAGGCGAAAGGCAAGGAAAGGGACCTTCCCAATAAGCTCAGAGCCAAAGGCAAAGACACAGGGAATGGCAACGAGAATGACAAGAAAAAACAATAAAAGAAAAAACAAATATTTGCGAATATTAAGAAAAAACCCAAAGATGGAGGAGATCCCTGGGAAATCCAGAAAGGATGAGAAGTCTCCGTTGAAGAACGAGGATACTTCTAGGCGACGACGTAGTTCTCCGATGAGAGGGAAGTTGACGCTGGTCGAGTAGTTCAAGTAGTTGACGAAGTTTAGCTGTCCGGTGATGTTCAGCTGGCTCGCCTCCCGGCCACACGAGAGTTCGCAGAGATCTTCGACGGTTCCTGAGTCGTAGCGCAGCTGAACTTCTTGAGACTCGGTGTTGTTCGGTCGGCAATCCAAGGTGAAGGCATGTGTTGGGCACGTGACTTCGCCGATGGCCGCGTGCTCCTCTGACGTGCACAGGAAGGTAGCGACGGCGCCGCGCAGGCACCGATAGCACCCGGTGAGGTCGACCAACTGGGCGCTGCACGCTTCGGCTTGGATCTCCATCGAAGTTTCCCAGTTATGAGTGTAGCGAATTGAAAGTTCGGCTGTGACGTCCCTGTACAAGTGTGCCTGCACTGTTGGGAAGCTAGACTCATTGATCGGGTGAGGATGCAGAGTGAGGAAGGGGAGAGTCAGAGGAAGGCGCTGACTGGGGTCCTGGAGCATAAGGCTGTTGTTTAGTTCTCTGCAAAAACACCTGACTGTTGAGTCCGCCGCCGTGCATTCGCAAGGGTCAAGCAGAAGACAATCGTGGGAGAGATTGCGTGCGAGCTCTTCGTTGGCACAATGGTAGAATGGTGTGTTTCTCGAGGCAAGCATGCGCACGTTCTCTTCATTCGCCAAGAAGCTCGAAGACAGGATGGGCAGCACCGGCAGGCTTGTCGAGTGAAGAACGATTTCGAGGCTCCCGATCCTCTGACTGATCTCCTTCTGGGCATCCACTTCCAGTTCTTGAGGTTCCTCGCCTTCGACTGCAAGATGCACGTGAAGATGCGCTTGTGTCCTCCACATCGGGCACGTGAACACTTGGTAGACGACTTCGTCAGTCGGAACAATGTAGTTCCGGTTGAAGAGACATCCGGTTCCGGCCGCAAAGCAGAAGCAGCCCCAGCTGCCGCAAGCTTCACGGCAATATCCTTTCCCTGGGTACATGGAGTAGTTCTGGAACTCCTCGATTCCTTCTTTAATTGTTGTCTTGGAACAGCCGAGGCGAGGACACGAGCCCATCTGGGGGCACCTCTTGATGTAGACCGTTCTCGTCACAACATCACGAGTGAAGTACTCGGCCGTCGGTTCACACGTCAGCATGATTTTCCGCAGGCTGAAGTGCAGATCGGCCACTACTCGACTCGCTCCGTTGAAGCGGAAACAACTCTTCTGTTTGATCGCTCCGAGGAAGACCTGTAAGCTGTGGGTTTCTGTGCAGTTGCTCTTGTTCTTGAGACACTTGCTCATCGACGACTGAACCGTGTGAATGTCCTGGCAGCCGGTTGTCAGTTGAGCCAAGGACAAAATCGTGAGCACAATGAGTGTGAGTCCAAGTCGGTGCGCTCTGGCCACTTCGTCGAAGGGTGAGAGAGCGAGAGTGGGGCTGCGGCGCCCGGTCTCTCTCGCTTCTCGGACTTCTCGCAGCTCTGGCAAGTTTGAGCGAGGGCTCCTCGTCGGCGCCTCTTCATGTTCTTCTTCCAGTTCTTCAATCACCACGTGACCTCCTCGCCGCCTGCGCACTTCTCCTTCGGGCAGATCAAAGATCCGTGCGTCAGTTGGTCGGTGAAGAGGCAGCACATCTGCTGGCGGCTCTCTTAGAATTTTTCTTGCAACATATCGGAGAGGCCAGCAGATGAAGAGGGAGACTCCTCGCTCCAAAAGTTTCAGGGCACTCTTCAGTGTTCGTAACGACAGCCAGACCGTTCTGCAGCCAAAGGCAAAGATTTGTGTGATGAAGAAGAGAACACCGAGGACGGCCACAAATGCGATGCAATACGAGACGATCGTTACCCGATTCCAACAATGAAGGTTTGTTAGAAGGGGGAGACAGAACGTGCATGGTATCGCATCACAAAAGGGCGAGCTGGGACAATATTTCGCCATCGAGACCTCTCGTCCGTCTGGCAATGCCATGCGCCAGCGGACGTGGTGTCGGTACAAAGTCGTCTCTGGCGGAAACATGAATGTCACCAGCGTTTCCGTCGTGTTCTTGATCACACAATCGCCGGATGTGCAGACTTGATGCCAAATCCCGTGAGAATGTGCGAGCTGAACACCGCCCTTGATGCACTCGAAGTCGAAAGGCTCGTCGATCGCCATTTCGAGGCTCGGGCAGATGAGACTGAGGAAGATGAGAGAGGAGAAGGCGAGGAATGACTTGTTGCCTGCCCTTCTTCCCCGTCTCGTTCGGCTGCTCGCCGGCTCTTCAGGGTCTTCTTCTTCTTCGGTTTCTGTCTCTTGATGACTCTTAGTCTCTTCTTCCATGTCGGGCTCAGCCTCCGGGTCATCGAGTACCACGATCTCGGGTTCTTCTTCGTCGGATTCGGATGACGACTCTTCACGATAGTTGACGGGACGACGCGGCCTGAGGTTGTGCTGCTTGACTGGCTCCGCCACTTGAGGGACTGCTCGTTCCTCTCTTGGCGGCTCCGCTAGCGCCGGCACGGCCGGTTCGGTTTCTGTCGTCCTTTCTGTCGAGTCCAACTCCAAGGGAATCAGTCGGTTAACGGTTCTCGTCGTCTCGTGGCCGTTCGGCATTCGGATCCTCACCGATCGAACGGCGCCGTCCACTCCGGGAATGATGGCCATAACGAGAGCGACGGGCCATTGCAGTCGAGGAGCTTGTGCATTGGCGACGAAGACGATTTCACCCACTCGCGGCGATCGGGCGACGCCCGGCTGCCGCTCCATCTGCAGTTGATGCTTCTCTCGCATTTGTGTGAGGTACTGCTCCTTCCAAAGCGCTTCAAACTTGTCTCGGACTTCATTGATCACCGCAAGTCCCCTGAGTGCTTCAGCGCGCGTGTTTGTCACGCTCCTTCCAAAGTCCGGATCTGCATAGTCTTCGCCATTGTTGACGAGAGGGAAACCCAAGAGCGCGTTCGGTTGCAGAAAATCGATCGGTCGCACCACATGCATCTCTGGATCATTCGCGTGCACGTAAGTGAGAGGGCGAGAATTAAGAACTGCTTCACACTCTGGAAGCACGGCTAGAATTTGGTCCAATGTCAATGTGCGCCGACCAACTGCTGCTTTCAAGCACTTCTTCGAGGTCCCACACAGCCTTTCATAAACTCCCCCTTGGAACGGAGAGAGAGGGGTGATGAACCTGAAGGTGACGCCGCGACGGGCGAGCGCACAGTAGAAGAACTCGTGTTCGCAAGCACGGATGCATGTTTCCCACTCTTCCTTCAACATCTCGTTTGCCAAATGGAAACTTGGGGCATTGTCACAGGTGATTCTGAGAGGGACACCTCGTCGGGCGAAGAACTTGCGGAGTGCTTGAAGCACCGAAGTGATGCTCATGTCAATGCAAAGTTCAAGGTGAATTAGCCTTGTGCAAAAACATGTGATGAGCAACACGTAGACCTTCGAGGGTGCCCCATATGCCGTGATGTGTAGTGGCCCCCAAAAATCTAAGCCGACATTGGTGAAGGGAGAGGAAAACTGCACGCGCTCCGCCGGCAGCGGCGGGAACGTGGGGTAGGCGAAGGGTCGCCCGTTCATTCGCTTGCAGTGGACGCACTTGGCTAGCTCTTCTCGCACTCGTGCACGCCCTTGTGGGATCCAGAACTCTTGGCGGATTCTCGCGAGTGTGTGAGGAGTCCCGGCGTGCAGTAGGAGCATGTGATAGTGTCGAATTATCAACTTCGTGAAATGTGCCTTTGGTGCGAGAAGAATCGGTTTTTGAGCAGCTAGCGGCAGGTCCGAGTTCTCCATGCGCCCATAGCAACGAATCAAGCCTTCTGCATCCCAAACGAGGTTCAAGTCGCGGTATCGCTCAAGACTCTCGGCTGTCGGAAACTCCTCTCGCTGATGGAGGAGGAGGAGAGTTCGTCGAGCCAGAGATCTGTCTGTGGCGCTGTTCACTCGAGAGACCGTCCAGTCTTGCAAAGCTGGAATAGCCTCGATGAGGAGCTGCTTGTTTCCGTCGGAAATCTTCTTGTTCAACAGAACATATTTGTAGAGGAACTGAAGAATCCGGATCATCACCCCGGTGATCTTGGCGAGCGTGGAGTAGCGTTCCCAGTGGATGAGCAACGAGCCATCGCCACTTCTCTCGGCCATGGGATGCAACGCTAGACTCCTCGGCAGCTCCTCACCCGTAGGGTCGTCAATCTCTTTGAAGTTGGTTCTTGTGATTGGCCACTCGTCGGGCGACTTGGCCATCCAATCCGGGCCTCGAAACCAGAGATGCTGGTCGAGGTTGGCGAAGCTCACTCCTCTCGACGCGACATCAGCCACATTCCACTCTCCCGCCACATGGTGAAGGTGAATTTCGTGGTTTTTGTAGATGTCGATGATCGAGTTGCGGATCTCTTTCACACGATTATTCACGAAGGTTTTCAAGGCCTTGTCGGTGTGGATCCAGTGTAGTGTTATAAGGGAATCCGAGCACAAGTGAATGTCGTGGATGGTGACCGTGTTCAATTCTTTGAGCAAAAACAGCGTCATTCTGATTCCGATGAGGACGCCCATCAACTCAAGACGTGGGATTGACAGGTCCTTCATTGGAGCGAGACGCGTTTTAGAGAAAACGAGATGAGAGTGTTCACGGTTAGAATGAGGAACGAGGTAGGCGACGGCGGCGTACGCCTTGACGCTCGCATCAGTGAACACGAAAAGGTCACAATGCTTTTCGCCATCCAAGTAGTAGCGTGAGAGTTTCAGCTCATCACATCGCGACTCTTCAACCAGGCGATCCCACTTTGCTGTGTCTGTATCATTGAGTGGCTCGTCCCACGAGTATTCTTTTGTCCATAGGGATTGTGCAAAGGACTTGATGGGAAGAGTGACCGGAGCAAAGAGACCTAGAGGGTCAAAGAACCTGGCGACGGCTTGAGCAACGAGCCGTTTCGTCACCGGCTGGTCCAAGGCATTGTCGAAGGAGATCTTGAAGACGAAGCTGTCGGTTCGCGTCTCCCAGTGTAGCCCTAGGACCTTCGGGTTCTCGGTCTTCACACGGTCGGTAACCGGCAGACGATCGGTCACTGACGGGTCGCTCGCCGCGAACTCCCTCAGATTCATCTTGATCTCGCCGAAAAGGTGCTTCATCTGTCTGCACAGGGCGACTGCCTCATCAACCGTTTCCGCTCCATGGATCACGTTATCCATGTAGATGTTTCTAACCAAGTCGACTCTTCCTGCATCACTCAAGTGTTTGCGCAAGACGGCTATGAGAATGAAAGGTGCGCAATTTGCCCCGAAAATAAGTCTCTTGAATTTGAGGATTCTGAGATTTTCAGTGGAAACTGGAGCGGAGGGGTCTTTCAACCACAAAAACCTCACGAAGTCTTGATCTTCCTCCTTCAAGTGCAGCATGTGGAAAGCCTTTTCGATGTCACTCACGACAGCCACATTGTGCGTCCGGAAGCGAAGAAGGATTCCAATCAAGTCCGGGTAAATGTGATCGCCGACATAGAGACAGTCATTCAGACTCGGATAGCCCTTGAAGTGAGCGGAAGCGTCGAAGACAACTCGGAGAGGCGTCGTCTCAGAGAGCTTCGTCACCGCATGATGGCTAATGTAGTGGACGGGCTTCTCGTTGTGTGCGTCGAGGTTCGCCTGGTCCCACGAAACCTCCTGCACAATGCCGGATTCTTCTTGAGTGAGGATTATCTTTGCATAGGCTTGCCACAATGCCGGCTTGTCTTGATAAGCCTGATGAAGTCTCTTCAGGCGACCGAGGGCAAGGGTATAGTTGTCCGGCAGCGGCTGGCACGCCGGCTTCCACGGGAAACCCACAACGTACTTGTTATCGTCGAGGCGGATGTACTTCTCGATGTACTCCGCGTACGTCATGCCCTCGGTCATTTCCTCCTTGAGGATTCCCATTAGCTCCAAGTTCCAGAAGTTGTTGAAGTCCTTGTCGAATTGCCTCTTGGCCTCGCGAGTCACGGGCTTGCCTTGCGCTGCGAGCATCGCCCACTTCTCATGCTTCACATCCCCTGTTTGAGACGGAAGCCCGGCAATTGCATAGCCGAAAATGGTCGGAAGCAAGGTAAGCCCACTTGGAAGGCGATGGGTTCTTTCCTCCCATTCCACTATTTCAAAGAAGTAATCAATGCCAATGAGTACATGAGGAAGGACTTCTCGTTGTTCAAGACACGGATTTGAGAGTTCGATTGTGTTTTCAAGAAGGTAAATCCGGTCTTCGTCACTTAAGGCATCAATGTGAAGGGGAGCAATTGGCCGTGGATGAGTGAGCGCAATGAGATCGGCGCTGCCGAAGCGAGTGTTCACCGCCATTTCGGTTATGCGCGCTGGGTACTCGATGTGCGTCCCGCCAAACCCGTCACCTCTGATTGTCATGGTTCCAAGCACAGGCAATCGCATGTCCTCGAAGACGTCTTCACGGATTATTGTTCTTGAGCAACCCGTGTCGACGAATATGTCGAGGAGCCGAAAGGCATTCGTCTGCGGCCTGCAGGCAGAGGTGGTGAGGTAGAGGAGGCGAGGGAAGGCAGAGACATGTGCTCGCGCTGCTCGCAGAGCGCAATAACGCCCTTCATCTTCGGCGACTTCTCTGTACTCGCTGAGGGCATTGAACTGCAGGTCTCTTCGGCTTGAACCTTGGCCGTTTCGGCTTCCACCAGAGAGATCTCTCGGTCTGTGAGGGGCAGGGACGTAGTCGCCCGTAGAGAAGTCGCTCAGCGGTTCTTCTTCTTCTTCTTCGCCGTCGGCTCCCTCATCGTCAATGGAAAGAGCGTTGAACTGGACGGAACGAGGTGGTCGGCTCGTCGGCCTTCTTTCTCCGCTTCTTGCTCTCATCGCCGGCCGGAGCCTTCTTGGTGACTGGTGGCGACTCTCCAGGTGTTCGCCTCCCAGGTGCTCTCGAGACGGCGCGCGCTCAGTCGAAAAACCTCGGCTTCTAGGCCGGGTGCGATCTTGGGATTGGCACCTCGGCCGGTTTCGGTAGCCTCGGCCTTTCGACAGGCTACGGTAACGAGGAGCCGACGGTGGTCGAGAGTTTCCGCGACGTCTCGACCCGTCTCTTGCGCCTTGACGATGGAAACGGTCGAATTGAGGGGTTTGAGGGCGAAAACCGGGCGGGCTGGAGCGGCCTCGGCGGCCTCCTCGGTCAAGCAATGCCTTGCAGAGCGCCTTGTGATGCTCGCCGCGACAGGACATGCAGCGAGCGGTGCACTGATCTGCTCGGTGATTTTCATTGAGACAGCGGAAGCATAGTCGGCGGCTCATAATAATCGCTCTTCTGTCGCGATGAGTGCTGACAGCACGGCAGTCTTCGCTTGCGTGCCCGCGCGAGCAGAAAACGCAAATCGGCGCCCTATTTTGAAAGCTCGCTGCATTGAACGGATCGCTGCGAGTTTTCGCGCCAAAAAGAGTGAAGGCATCGTTGTCATCTTCAAGAACATCTTCCTTTACAACGATAGCATCATCAATGGCTTTCATTAGCGCGTCTAGAGTCCATACATCTGCTGGCTGGGCAGTGTTCGCTGCGGCACGAAGAGCGGCTGATCGCGCTTCTCCTACTCGCTCGCGGATCGGCTTTGGAAATTTCTGTTGAATGATCTTTGTAGTTAGGCTACTCTTGTCAAAGGACGCCTCAAGTTTTCGTAGGCCTGTGGAAATCCCATAAATTTTGGCATAGAGAGTTCGACACTCTCGGATTGTGTTTGCACTGGGAAGATTCAGAAGTTGCTGCATCAGTGTGTTGACCATGAGGTTCGAATTGCCGTAATTGCGCCTCAATGCGTCGACGGCTGGCTGATAGTTCTCCTCCGTCGGTGGAAAGCCCTTCACACAGTCAAGTGCTGGCCCGTCAAGCCGACTCAGGAGGAACATGAACTTCTCCATCACAGGAATGTTCTTTGTGTGAACGGTGGACTCGAAGAGAGTCCAAAAGTGAAGCCAGTCCGTCGGGTTCCCACCGAATTTCGGGACAGACTCGTAGGTGAGCTTAATGAGCTGAGGGTTGCTGACAGCGAGAGGAGTGGTGAGGTGGTTCTGGATCTCGGTCAGCCTGCGCTCCACCTTCTGCACACAATCGTAGGCAATGGAAATGAAATCCGAGATCGATTGGGGGCTCCCATCGGATTGAGTGACATTGCTCCACGCCTCATAGTCATTGAATTCGAGGACACCATTCGGTGAGCGCGAAATCGCCTCAAGCCACTCGCAATTCTTCTTCTCAATAGTCTCGAGAGTTGCGCGAAGCTCGGAAATGGAAGTGTGGTGGAGGGTGATTTGCTCTCTCAGAAACTCTGATCTAGCTGGCTCTGTCCCTGGGACTTGAAGAGGTTGCCCGATGTGCAAGGCGTTGTATGTGGTGGTGAACTCGCGCCTCTTGCGGGTCAACTGCGCCTTGTACGCCCTTCCAAGAATCGCAGGGAGAGCTGCCTGTGGACGCGCGGCTAGCCGATCTTCGGCCTCGTCGTTGTCGCCCATGGTCAAGAGCGGCACCGCCGCGTGTCAAGAACTTGGCGCGAACGCGCTATCAACAGAATGCGCCCGCGCGCTCCCAATTTGAGTTGCGCCGACGCGCTAGCAGAACTTGTTGCGCGTCCGCGCTGTCAATGGCGTGCACACGCTACAAACTATCCACACGTGCTTGCAAGCTTTTATGTTTTGCGCTGACGCGCCTCCAAATATTGCGCCACGCGCCGATAAAGAGAATCAAGGTGCGATTCACGCAATTGAGCTACGGCGCTCCCTCGGCGTCAACGGCTGGCCTTGCCGGATTCACCGAGGGGCTTAGCAAAGGATCTAGAACCAAGGAAGACGGTCAAGGAGACGGTGAAGTTAGTGGAAGATGCTGCTCATGCACTGGTTAGTCGGGTCGTGCCAAAAAACGGACTGACCTGGGTAGTTGGGACGATGCACCAGTTGTTACGACTCCTCGATGTTCTGTAGGAGACGACTAGTAGCTCAACCCTTTACTCACCAAGCCACGTTCACACACAGAGTGGCCGAGGGCGGGGCGGCCCTCGACACACACAGACCACAATGTACAACCAGCGCCTAAGGCGCGACAGTAGCCATGAAGTGCAAGTCTCTGTGGAACGATAATTGTTGGCTTGTTTCAGATCCAATCAGCTGGACACCGATAAAGACGGCAAACTAAATAAAAAAGAAATCGACAACGCGCCCTAAACCGAATAAAGAATGCGAAACTGGTGAGCCCACCTCGACAATCCGGGTTTAATTCTCAAGAATCGCAGCATTCCGATTGCTAATTGTGAGTCACGGGGAGGCGAGGACCTGTGAACAAACTGCCCGGGTTCGTCCAGTGCCAGCTAGGCCTTGGCTTCGGGCGTCGAAAGCGGCGTTCCCTCTCCGAGTCTATAGCGTCAGCCGCATAACCACCGGCGTTTGGCGAAGGCGACGGAGGGCGCTGGAGAAACGGATCGCTGGCTCGGACGAAATGACATATGGCCACCTCGACTATATCATGTAGATGCCGTATTTGCGCTATCCATCTTGTAAAGTGTAAGCACTGCAGTTATGTGTTCCTTCGCCACTATTGGTGTTAGCCTCGTGTGACGTTTCAAATCTTTAGAATTCTGTCTGTGAAGATGACGCTTCGTGTGCCTCTATTTCACTTATCGCCACTTCACTTCATAAAATGCGGGCCATTCTTCTTCTCCTTCTTTTCTATACATTCTCTTTTGCGACTGCGCAACGCGGCGATCCGTTTTATGAACATCGCCGACTCGGCGATCCGTTTTTCGAATTGGCCGACAAAAATAAGGACCAATTCGTAACGCTAGGAGAGTGGTTCGTCTTGTTTTACAAGCTTGCCCCGTTCGCGACGCTTGAGAAAATCGGCAAAAGGTAAGTCTTATGACCAGAGGTTAAACAAGGTCGGCGTTTTGGAGAACCCCCTCGCAAACGGGAAAAATTTTTTCATTTTAACCAAAGGGTCCCCCCTTTGGAATTAGCTCATGGCGCCGACCCCCCCCCCTCGCCGCAAAGCGGCGGAAAATTTTTTTTTCAAAGGGGGGAGTACATGAAAAAACTTGGGACCCCCCCCCTCGCAAAATCGAGCCTCAGACAAATGGGCGAATAATCAATAATATCTAGCTGACGTTGGCCCGATTTTACCTAGAAAACATCGGACGTTGGGCCGACGTTGGCGTAGGTAGGTAAAATCGGGCCAACGTCGGCTAGACATTATTGATTATCCGCCCGTTTGTCTGAGCTCCTCGTCGTTACGCCAAAGGGGGGAGTACATGAAAAATGGTCGCGAGACCCACCCCCTCGCAAAATCGGCCGGCAGAGAACCTTGTTTAACCACTGCTTATGACAAGATTATCGTAGCTTGTTTCAGTTTCGAAAAGATCGACACGGACAAGGACGGAAAGTTGAGCCTTGAAGAAAACGCAGGAATACCAGTTGAAAAACGTCTCTGAAGTCTTCATGAAATAAACCAATAGCACTTTTTCACATTGAGAGTCTTGGCCGTTTGACCGTTCATGGGGTTTTGGTTTCTAAATGCGCAAACCATAAATCGCCGAGGTAAGAGATAGAGAAGAAGTGATATGGAGAATGATAGACGGATCGATGCTTGGTAGACCGCGGACGAATCTTTCAAAGGGAGGCGCTGTCTGGCTGTTCTTCTTCCTCAATTTGGCGTTTATTTCGTCTTGTTAGTACTGAATACTATTTTTAAATTAAAATCGATAATGACGTGTCATGTAATGATTGCTTTTAAGGCGCACATCATAGATTTGTGAGACTTTGTCATGGTTCATAACCAGATGAGAGACTTGCCCTTGGGGCCTTGGCCGTGCTTAGCGGTCCCGTATGGAGACCACTAAAACCCTTCGGAGCCACCTGGCTGCCGTGCTGTCGACGGCGTATATATCTAGTCTGGTGCGACTGAGCAACGTCGCTACATTACCGATCCTTCTTTATAAAGTCTTTTGATTTCTGTCGGTGAAGAAGGAACCTCGAGTGGCTCCCGTTCAGACGTCTGCCTCTTCTCGTCTAATCATGCTTGGCGCTCACCTGCTTGTCGTATTCTTACTCTTCTCTGTCTCAATTGCGAATAAATGGTTGTGGTACGCTGACATGAATCACGATGGATTCGTGTCGCTTGACGAGTATATCCTCTTTACTTCAGTCCTCACAACGCGCGAACAAGCTATAATACAGTAAGTCTTTGTGGAACGATAATCGTTCGCTTCTTTCAGATTCAAGAGGCTGGACACCGATAAAGACGGCATATTGAACAAAAAAGAAATAGATGACGCGCGCTAAACTGAATAAAGAGTGCAAAAATAGTTTTTAAACAGACGAAGTCAATAGCATGGTCTACAATATCTCCGCGTAGTTTCATCTAGTCAGACGTTTCAAATTGTTTCAAATATTGTCAGTGAAGAAAATTTAAGCGGCTCCATTTCTCACTGCCTCTTCATTTTTAACAATGCTTGGAGTTCTCATTTTGTCTTCTTCTCAATCTCCGTTCTCACGATTGTGAAGAGGGCTGTGTACCCGGTACCCAGATTTCTGTAGGAAAATCCTGCAGAAATCCGGGTCATCAGCGGGAAATTAAAAAGCCGTTTTAAGACCGAATTTGTGAAAAAGCAGAAGTTCCTAAAATACACCGCGTCAATATCTTGGTCTAATTCTGAAATTTTACGGGAAGACTACTGCCCTGTACTATATACTACTTAAAACACACTTCTCCACCGCAGTTATTTGACTGTTTTGGGTTTTTCACGCCATTTCTCGAAAAAATCTCACTAGATCGATTCTGTCAATGTCGGTGAAGAATAATTCTCAAGAACCCGCCTCCTTTCCTCACTCTGCCTCCACCCGGTGGCAATAATGACATTAAAGATGACACAAAAATGATGACTTAATGATGACACAAAAATGATGACATTAATGATGACAGAAAAATGATGACTTAATGATGACACAAAAATGATGACTTAATGATGACACAAAAATGCTGACATTAATGATGACACAAAAATGATGACTTAATGATGACACAAAAATGATGACATCAGAAAAATGATGACATTAATGATGACACAAAAATGATGACATTAATGATGACAGAAAAATGATGACCTAATGATGACACAAAAATGATGACTTAATGATGACACAAAAATGATGACTTAATGATGACACAAAAATGATGACTTAATGATGACACAAAAATGATGACCTAATGATGACACAAAAATGATGACTTAATGATGACACAAAAATGATGACTTAATGATGACACAAAAATGATGACTTAATGATGACACAAAAATGATGACCTAATGATGACACAAAAATGATGACTTAATGATGACACAAAAATGATGACTTAATGATGACACAAAAATGATGACTTAATGATGACACAAAAATGATGACTTA
>JAQIXL010001734.1:0-16093 GCA_034700245.1 Poikilolaimus oxycercus | reverse complement strand
CTTTGTTACCGTATCCTACAGTATCTTTGTTGCTTTTTGGTCGTCAACAAGTGAACGAATGAAGCGGCAGTACTGTATCTATTTGTAGAACTTAGATTACAATGGACAAACACACAGCCGGAGAGAAGTTGAAGCAAGCTGCTGAAGACTTTTCGCATGCCACAACGGATGCTGCCACCCGGGCCATGGACAAATCTGTAGCCGCAGGTGAGAAAAAAAATTGAACAGGAGAATAATGTATAGGCGAAAACGTTCGCGATGTGACGAAAGCGGCGGTCGACCGAGCGAGTTGTCCGGCTCACGTCGCCCATGAGGACGGCCATCGCATAACCTTTCAGAACGATGTTCCTGTTCTTCGAGGCGATTGCCATCCGACTGCTCGTGAGGATGTCCGTCTCGTTGCTCAGGGCGACGATATTTCCATTCTTCGAGGGGACATCATTCCAAAACCTTGCCCACCCCTTTCTACGTATGACACAATCACAACTGATCGTCCCAGTCCACTACCCATGAATTGAGCCGCTGCTCTAATTTACGTTTTTGAGGCATTCATTTCCTTACAATTTCTTTTAGTATTGAAAATGGATAAATGAATTGCTAGCCGATGTCTAATATCTCTAATCTTTGGACCCTATGTGAAGCACCAACCGAGACACGAGGGTGATCGTCGACGCTGTAATTGCTGATGGGACAAATTGAAAGAGAAAATCGGTCAGCAAAAGAATTCGCGAGCGAAAAGCGCGATTGACAGAGCATTGCATCCTGCTTATCACGGCCCTCCCATCGCATGCGAGGCACATTCTCTAGGAACAATGCCTCGATTCCAAATCGTGGCCCACTTTTTCCCCATTCCCTTGAATCCTGCAGTAACTCTAAACGATTGAACAGAAATGTCAAGCTGCGATGCACGAGGATGAATGTCCGACGGCGAATGAATAACAATGTAATGGAAAAATATTGGCAATAGAAAGCTGTAACTCGCTCTTTCAGGAAGCACTACTCTTTTTGCACTAGTTGATCAAGCACCAAGCGCTTTCACATCGCTTCACTTCCTTCATTCCTTTCACACCAACATGTTGTCTGATAGGTAAGAACGCGCGCGGGTTCAGCGGCCGCAATATCGTCAACAATCCTGCAGCGAAAGAATGGAGAGCTGCAGACGCGAGAGGAATGCACGGCTAGAGTAGTGCCTATAAAAGATTCATTCCCGCTTTTCTTTCGACATTCTTTCAAAATGCTCAATGTCTGCTCACCTTTCTTTCATTTAGATAGATTAACAGTTAGGACTAAGGCGAGCCACTCGTTCGCTCACCTGGTCAAATGTCTCTCTCGACTTTGTTCGCTGTCTCTCTGCTCTTCTTTGTTTGTGAATAAACAAACGATATCCTACTATTATTGGTCATCATCCTCGAATATAGTGTCAATAGTTTCAGAACAATCGATCACCTCTGTCAACATGGATCCAAGGGAAGCCGGAGAAAAGCTGAAGCGCGCCGCTGAAGAGTTTGCAACTACCACCGCTGACGCTGCTAGTAAAGTGAGGGACAACGCCGTTGCTGCAGGTGAGGCTCAATGAAAGTCGAAAAACGCTTGAGCAGGTCAAAATGCTCGGGACGCGACAATCGCCGCCGTCGACGGTCAGACGGAATTTTTCGAGGAGACTCATCCCGCCGAGCACCTCTCGGAGTCATCAACTTGCAATGCCTGCCGCGCTAAGCAGCATCCTGTCGTTGAGCCATACAACTGATCTGGCAATTAAGATACATCACTTTTTTGCCTCTCGGAAATAAATTTTAATCAGATCACATTTTGAGTTCCAAGTTAGAAACAAAACCGGCGACGTCGACGGCTGAATGCATAAAGGATTGGCCTTCCGGGTTTTATTCTCTTCGTCCACGGGCGGGGCTTCGGCTCGGCTGTACGGTCTCAGGCGGCTGCGACGGGAGACGTCCTGCACCTCGTTCGAATCGTCGTTGCCGGCCTTCTTGCTCCTCACACCAGCAAGCACTGGCTGAACAAACATCTCCTCGACTAGAGAGCAGCTTTCACTCTAACCATAGCAGACCAAGCATCAACCGCTTTCGCCACTGCGCATTCCTCATTCGTTCTTCTGAACGCTAACATGTTGACTTCAGCGGTCGAACGTCTAGGACAAGAAACAGCGTAAACAACGGGACTCTCACAGAGAATCGGAGAGTCCGGACGCGAAAGGAGGAAGCTGGTGAGAGTGATTTCTATAAGAGGCTGTCGCCATGCATTTGACGATACGGCCGCTCGCCTCCAGCTTTACCTTGTGGAAGTGTGGGATAAAACTGTTCGGGTTTCTAGTTGGAAATCACTCCAGCAACTAACTGCCATTGCAAACCCGGTCAATTTCCTAAAACTTTCTTGATTCATAACACCATTTTTTACAATTGCGCTAGCGATGGTTTTTTTTCTATTCTTGGACATTTAATCATTTGCAGAACCGTTTGATCACAATGGACACACATACAGCCGGCGAGAAGTTGAAGCAAGCTGCCGAAGACTTTTCGCATGCCACAACGGATGCTGCCACTCGAGCCATGGACAACTCTATCGCCGAGGGTGAGACAAATTGAACAAAAACAAAAACGAATAGGCGAACATGTTCGCGACGTGACAAGAGCGGCAGTTGACAAGGCGCGTTGTCCGGCTCACGATTGCGCTCACATCGAGCATATGGAACCATCTCACCATTTTTCAGAGCACCTCGTCACTTTTCAGAACGATGTTCCTGTTGTTCGTGGCGATTGCCATCCCACTGCTTGTGAGGATGGTCTTCTCATTGCAAGTGGAGATGACATTTCCATTGTTCGAGGAGACGTCGCCCCAGTACCTTGCCCACCCCTCTCTACATATGACACAACCACAACCGATCGCCCCATTCCACTGCCCATGTACTGAACCGTTGTTCTGATATCTTTTGAGCTTTTGTGGCATGTCCGCCTCATACAATCTTTCTCTGTAAACGGATAAATAAAGTGCTAGCCGGTGTTTAATCTCTCCAGCGTCTCTTTGGGCCCTGTGCGAATATCGACAGAAGCACGAGGGTGAGCGATGACGCTGTTACTGCTGGTGGCACAAATTGAAAAGGAGAAGAAAAATCAACCAGGTCAAAATATTCACGACACAACGAAAAGGGCGGTTGACAGAGCATTGCATCCTGGTTGCCACAGCCCCTCCCATCGCATGCGAGGGCAACATTCCGGTAACTGTGCCTTCCCTTTCTATCTTTTGATTCCAAATCATAACGCACACTTCCCACTTCATTGAACGAGCACACTTGAATTTAAAAAATGCCTCTGCACGAATGAACGAAATTATGGAGTTGCGATGCACGGAGGATCATTGGCACATTACGAAGGCTTGACTATGTGCAATAGCTGAAATGCATTTGCATTTAAAAACCTTAAACTCGCTGCATCGGCAAACCCTACTCTTTGTCACGTCAAGCTCTTTTTTTGCATTTGTTGATCAAGCATCAAAACGTGCTTCCACATCACAACACTTCCTTCATTCCTTTCCCACCAACATGTTGTCTGATTGTGAGAACGTGCCCGGGTTCAGCGGCCGCAATATCGTCAACAACCATGCAGCGAAAAAATGGAGAGCTGCAGACGCGAGAGGAGTGCACGGGTAGAGTAGTGCCTATCAAAGATGCAGTCCCGCTTTTCTTTCACATCTTTTCAAAATGCTCATTGTCAGTTCGCTTTTCTCTCAATTGGATTAATAATTTGGACTAACGAGTGGCATCCTTTCGCGACCCGCTCAAATGTCTCAGGAGCTTCCGTAGTATTGACTTTCCTCGATGACTCTCTGTCATCCCTTGTTTGTGAATATTTATGTACAATACATCGACAATATATAATCATACGTTGCAAGTTAAAACCACAACGGTCAACGTCCACGGCTGAATGAGTTTCAAATGGCCGGCTTTACAGACTGGCATGCTGCACAGAGTGGTGATATGGGCTCTAATATTGCTGGGAACGAAAAATAACCAGGAAGTGTATAAAAGTGCTCAAGTAAAAAGATTAAAACTAAGCCCCCCTCTGTAATTTGGTGGACAAATGGAACAAGCAGGGCTTCCTATAACAGAACACATAACAGATCCCTATTCGTCCTTCTTTTCGCTCCCTTAGTCGATCAAGCATTAGCGTTTCACCATTGCTGCAGTTCCTCAACATGTTGACGGCCGCGTTTCACAATAAACAGCGTAAACCGCGCCGCATGAACAAGGGGAGAGCTGCCGACGCGAGAGGAACATGGGAGGGGCATGGGACGGGAGCGGTGCCTATAAAGAACCTGATCCCTTCTCCGCCTTTTATCTTTTCTTCACCATTTTGTTTCCGTGTTGTTTTGGAAGAGTGGGTGGGGGACTTGCGTTTCTGGATGAAATGGTGCCGCAACAGAGAACGCATTCAATCTGTGGCTTATCCATTGCTCCTTCCCCTCTTTTCCGTGCAAACTCGCGTACATTGTCTCATGATAAAGAAACGGTTCAGAAACTAAAACAATCATCTCTGTTATCATGGATTTCTTCAAGTCTGCTACCGTCGGTAAGTCCGAGTCTGCTAGAGAAATTATCCCCCTCGTCCACTTCTTGCCTTCCACAATTGATTCCAGCGTCACTAAAACTGCGAATTTCTTTCCCGACTCTTCGCTAAAGATCGAGAGCTAGAAAATGATTTGCAAATTGTAGGAGAAAAGGCGGAGAAAGAGACGAAAAAGGCTGGCGACAAGCTGAAGAAGGCCGCTGACGACTATTCGCAGGCCACAGAAGAGGCCGCCGCCAAAGTGAGGGACCATGATGTTGCTGAAGGTGAGAAAAAGTGGACGGCAAACAAAATAATCATTTAGGCGAGAAAGTGCGCGACGCGACCAACGCGGCGGTCGACAAGTCCTGGAAAGCTACTGCGTGATCCGATCTACTCCCAATTTCTTTCCACTCCTGTCTTTTTTGTCCATGGCTTCCATTTCTGGATTTCCCCTCCCACTACTACGACTTTATAAGGTGTCTTAAGAGCTTAAGAGACCCTGGGTAATTTTTGGCTATTGAATAAATATTGTACTCTCAGACACGTTTTCTGAAAACCAACAGCTGGCTATCGGCTGGCAATGGATTCTTGACCAGTCAGGACCAACAGAATAAGTGATAGCTGTGGGATAATTTCAGGTTTCAGTGCTTCTTCATTTACAAATATGCGGAAACAAAACAGCATGCAAAAGTCGTGATTTTCGCGCAAATTAAGGCATTTCGGTCTTGATGACAAGGATGATCCTTTCGAGCTTTATTCCCCATTAGTCAGGCTCACAGTTTCTAGAGAAAGCAGTGTTACCATTTGGAAATCGCAATGCTAAAATTGGCCGCAAACACTGAGTCATTTGCCTCATTGTCAATCATGAATTAAAAGTCAAGGGAGAATATTTTGCCACTTCAAGACAACAACAGAAAACAGTTCTGACACATTGGGATCTGGGTCGCGAGGTATTGCTGAATCAGTTGTTTTAGCGCTGATGTCGTCCAGCTATTGTCTACATTCTTCAACGCCCCTAGGCGACCAAGCACCACCCGGGTTTCGCCATGGGCACGCTTCCTGGATGCCACCAACATGTTGACTGAGACACTTGGACGTCCACAACACATTCGCAATCGGCCTCTCACGATGTGAAATGGGGAGAGTTGCCGACGCGAGAGAGGCATAGGGCGAGAGCGATCCCTATAAAAGGCCGCCGACAGCCTTTGAGATGCTTTACTCCCCCGATTCTTCTCTTTTCTTTTGAAGTGCGAGATGGGAATTTGGGTCTTCCTTTTTTAATTGAGTACGCGATCGTGTCTCTCTATTCTTCGAATTCAGAATGAATCATGCATAGTCTTTTGCAGAAAACAATCAACGCGATCAACATGGACTCCAAGAAGGCGGGTGACAAGCTGAAGCATGCTGCTGAAGAGTTTTCGGAAGCCACAACCGACGCTGCCACCAAAGTGAGGGACAACGCCGTCGCTGCAGGTGAGATTTGCCTGCAGTATAACACACCTTGACTTTAGGCGAGAAAGCTTGCGATACGACAAAAGCAGCAGTCGACAAAGCAATGAACTCTATGTATGGTCCTCCTGCTCCCGTTGTCGAACAACCCGTTCCGTCTCACTAGTGTGAAGTGATTATTTGCGTTGCCAAAATAAAGTAAATTAAAACCGTTCCTAACTCCGGGATATCATTTTCGGACCGACGAAACTCAATGGATAAAGTGAATCACCCGTCACCACAGGGTCATGCCTCGCTCCTCGGTGGATGTCGATGGGCACTCGTGAGTCGGCCACGGCAGGTGAGGCAGAGATAGATGAGGCAGCGATGGATCCGAGAGTGTCGATCATCGTCGGATGGATGTCCATGTTTGCGAGGGCTGAGTAGACGGCTCCTGCCCCCACCGAGTCGAAGACCTTCTCGAAGTCGACAAAGGCGAGTGCAAGCGGCATCTGATACTCGTATCTCTTCGAGATGCACGGTCATCCTTACATTTATTTGTGTGAGTATTTATCTATTCCTGTGCAACCATTCTTATACTTGCAATCGTTCTACAATAAG
The DNA here is from genome assembly GCA_034700245.1 of Poikilolaimus oxycercus. Lineage (NCBI taxonomy): Eukaryota > Metazoa > Nematoda > Chromadorea > Rhabditida > Rhabditidae > Poikilolaimus > Poikilolaimus oxycercus. The sequence goes on along the minus strand of JAQIXL010001734.1, from coordinate 9,485 downwards.
TAATCATTCAATAGTATAACAGGATCAGTTCTCTTCAGTAGATGCATTGTCAGTAATCGTTAGTGGAGGGGTGGATTTTGGGGAAGATGAAGCTTGGTTCTGCTCGCGCTTCCTCTGCTTCTTCTCCTTGCTATCCTTTTTAGCCTTCTTTTCCTCCTTCTTCCTTTTCTTTGCCGTATTGTCATTTGTAGCGCCAACGGTGTTCATTTTTCTGAAACGTTATGATTTCGCAATAAATCACTTACTTGAATAGTTTCCTCTTCTTCTTTTCGGAAAGCGACGCAAGAAACTTAACCATTGTTTCCGTTTCATTGGTTTCTTGTTCCTTTTTGACTTCCTGCTTCGTCTTTTGCTTCATCTTCAGTCCACATTCTTCATTGACTTGACCTTGCTGACCAAGGTGCCTTTCTTCCTATAAATCATTGAAGTTGACAATAACGTAGAGCTTACCTCTGCATCGACGCCAACTCTCTTCCTCGCCTCTTCCGTGTTACGATTTCGCCTTAGAGCTTTGATCAAATCAGAGGGATAGGTAGAGTCTGAAAAAAAAACAGAAGTTACCGGGCACAAAAGCGCACTTACATCCATTGTCTTCATAATTTCCACTCATGTTGTAGAGAGGGCATTCGTGATCCGTATTCAAGTGGCCCCACTCTTGACACTTCATGCAAAGAACATTGCGAACCTGCAAGGCGAGGTTAGAGGCTAGATTGATTGTGTACCTGAATACCGAAAGGCTGAAATTGACTAGCCGTGTTGTTGTTGTCGGCAAATTCGTCTCGAGGCGCCTGATACTTGCGCTGCCATTCGTACTTTCGCTCGAGTTTTTCTTCACTCCGCATTTTAGAACCAAAAGGAGCATCGTACATGAACGAAAGGCCCATCTTCGCTTTCTCGTCGCCAAGGAGAGCCCTGAAGAGATTCATTTTAGAACACTTTCAACGACTTACTTGTTGTTGAATCTTTCTTGCTCCTTTTCGTATTGCAGGCGAAGTTCCTCTTGCTTCTTTTCTTCTCGTTCTTTCTTCTGCCTAGCCTCCCAAACTTTCTTGATATTCCACCATGCGGACGGATGGAAGTCCTTGTTGCGCATGAAGTTTCCATAACCTTTCCCCATTCTTGCCGTTTCAACTTCCGATCGACAATTGGCACCTGCCCTGAAACTTGATGAGTATAAGCTACGATCGAACGAGAATAAAATATAGGAAGCGCGGCGTATTAACAAACAAAATTTTTGCAGGTAAACGTAATAGTGTTCAAAACGAAACAACAATGAAGAAATGTCCAGGGTTATATCTTGAAGAGTTTCGAAAATCTGGCATAAATGGAGGAGCGTCGGTTTGGCGAACGCTGACTCAGCTGACGAAAGGCGGGCCTTACGTTGCGCGCTGTATGTTTTCCGGAGGTTTTCGAAAATGCAAGTCTCTAGTCGACCGAATGAACGCTTTTCCCTCAATAAAATAGTGTCCGCCTAAATAAAAGGTCGCATCATCGTGATTCCAATCAAACTGTTTATCCATTTGTTCTATGCTTTCAAGATTGCGAATCATGAAGGAAGAGTCGTGATTCCTAAAAGCAACACTGCTGTCCTCGAAAGACAGACGATGAAGAAAAGGATAATGGAAAACAAAAAGAAAGTCAAATCAAGACTCAGAAAGACTTTCAAATAATGTCCCTGAGGGCCGCCTTCGCACACAGGACTCCATAGTGGACGATGGAAATTTGATTGGCGAGCTCTCTGGCCGCTGCTTCTCGATCTTCGTCGGCAAGCTCTGGATCTTGCAAGATCTTCGTCTGAAGCAGAAATAGTTGTCAAATATTTAATTATTACCTGTGTGTACACGGCCCCCAATTCTCCAGGACTATAGATATCCATTCCGGGCAATGAGTAGAGCATGTGCCGTTGATACGGATTTGTTCCAACACCTTGGGGATTGATGAAACAACGTTCCACTCTGTTGCTTTTCTGTGATCGCCGAAAGGCTAACGCTCACCGCATGAGGCGATCATTGAGGGCACTTAGTTCTCGATCCTGCGCCACGCGCAGTCTCTTTTCAAAACCAATTGAAGTCTTCAGAAACTCCTAAAGAATTTGCATCATGGTAGAGAGTCTGGCGGTGCAGAGTTTCTTCGATTTGTCCCCCAACCCTTCAAAGAACCTGTTTTCCTCACAGACCTCAGTTGAGGCGAGCAAGTTTTGAAACTGCTGAACGGCATCGTCGATGTCCGAGAGGGAGTCGAGCTCTTCGCCGAGTGCCGCGAATGTCTCCGTCTTGAGAACTCTGGCATATGTTGAAGGCCGAAGCGGAAGTGCGGGATTATCGGCAAACCGACGTGCCACTTCAATCCACACCTGAGCCGATGCCTTCGAGATCTAAGGTCGGTGTTCTTGATGATAATGAAAGAAACCGCGTAATTTGGATCGTATAGCTCATCATTGAGAAATTTCGTCTCATACATTGTGTGATAGAGAGCTCGAGTTTGGGGATCCTTGTAAGAGAGGTCGATGGCTGGGATTCCAAGGTATTGAACAAAGGGTCCGTGGTCACTGTAAGAAGCAGGACCGTAGATTTTCGGTCTTTTACTGGATTCAGCTGTGACGTTGTACCTAAGTGGCTTCATTCCAGACTCTAGAATGCGTCTTACCACGTATCGTAAACAGTCTTTCGTCCTTGAAGCACCTCCGATTGCACCGGATTCTTAATCTTCTTGGTGACATCAATAATTTCGTCGTAGATCATCGGAACAGTTGACACTTTCCTGGATTTGCATGGCTGATGTGAGAGAAAGAAGAGAGAGAACGAACAATGATGTGCTGCCCCCGATTCCGTCCAAGTTGATGTAGACGACGGCTCGTTGTGAGAGGAAGTCAGCGAACTCTTCCACAAACTCCGTCGACCCCACCATTCCATATTCCTCGGCATCCCAATTCACAAACATTATGGTGCGAGCTGAAGTTTGCAGTTTCTCCATTCCAATCACCTGGTCGCCAGTTTTCTTCCTTCACTACTTTGGTGAGCACGCGCGCAACTTCCGCAAGGATAGCCGTCCCGCTGCCTGGATCAATCGAGCCGTAGACCCAAGCATCGTAGTGATTTCCGATGATCACGTATTTGTCCGGTTCCACGGCTCCACGAATGTAGCCGACTACATTTCGGATTGTCCTTAGCAACTCTAAAGGCAGTCTACCCATGACTTACTTTGTTTCGAAAACCGAATTGACTTCAAAGCCGAAGGTCTCGCTACCCTCCTCACATCTCAAACGAGCTCGTTTATATAAAGTCACCAAGCTGTTTTTCTCCCGTCAAATACAGGAAGAGTCTACGTGCGGCGCTGGTTTCGTCCATAAAACACAATGAAAGCGTGGACTTACGGCGGCGGCGGTGGAGGTCGCCGCCCACGGGGCCTCGGACGTGTGGGACGTGGCACGCACTCACTGACGAAACCCGGTCCCGTTTTATAGGTGAAGTTCAAGTTTCCTTGGAAGCCTTCCGGTGCCTCATCGCCGGCAAGACGGCTGAGAATCTCGTAGGCGGTGCTGTAGCTGATGGGCATTGCCGGAATCGAAGGCAAGATTTGCAGCTCTTGTGCCTGAACATCTTTTCGGAATGTAGTCAACTTGCCTCTTCCAGAGTGCGAGATCGGAACAAATCCTTCCTCGAGGGATACAAGGGTGACAGAGGATCGCCAATGGAGCCAATTGTGATCATTCCTCGTTGAGTCTCAAAAGGCGGCATCCACACGGTATTCGGATAAACATTCTCTGCAAGCATTCAGCAGTCATTGAACTCGCACAAACCGTCGTCAGTTCCATCCGGTGCAAACTCGGCGGGATCTGGGTACAGAAGCGCGCCGACGGCTCCAGATTTCTGTGCATTGTAGACTTTGATCTGGCGTCCAGTCTCGCCGTAGCGCATCAACGCAATCTTTCCCTGGAGAGATTTCACTTCTAGATCTGTAAGGTTTCCTTACCTCTACCTCGACCCCGGCCTCGGCTAGAGCTTGGAAATCCTCTTCGCGGCCGTAGTTCACATAGACAACATCGGCCTCGACAAGACCAGGCGGCGAGCCGGCGAGCCACTGGATTCCGGCCCCTGTAAGAGAAAATGGAGTCTTCGAAAGTTCGAAAACAAAAACCTGGATCGCCCTGCTCGTCTTCGATGATTGCCGGTGCCACGCCACTGAACGAGTAAAGCTCGCGCTCCTCGTTCCGAATGAAGACTCGATTTGGGTTGGTCCAGTCCGGATAGTTGAGGAGGACCTCATAATTGATCGTGTGAACATCTAAAGAGAGATCACTGACCGCTTTGATTTCACCTTCAACTCCAAACGAACTCCAGAGGTCAGCGATTTTGCGTGAGAGACGACGCTGTCCATCCGTTCCAGCCACATGCATTTCTTCAGTGAAATCATGCAGATTCGCCTTGATCTTCTCGGCGTCGATTGAGCGGATGAGAATATTGCTGATTTCTAGCGAATTTCTCACCAACGTCACACTCACCTTCGCGATTCCTCTCCTTCTTCACTTCTGATTGCGAGTCACCAAACCATCTCGGAAAGCACATTTCTGCTTCTTTGACTAACAAGAGGAAGAACAGAAACGAATACAAGGGCTTCATGGCCGAGAGGCGGAATCACACGCACCCACTGTCTGTGCAGGAACACTGAGTGCGTCTCAGTCAACGGTTTATCATATTTAAACGTTTCCCCTCTCAACCTTCCATGCACATAATGCAATTCATTCATGTCGTCGTTCCGTGTGCAAAACAATTGAAGGACATCGATGGGGCATCGAAAAAATTAAATTAAATTTTTTATTTTTTCATGAGGAAATGAACTTGTGAACACAGAAAGGTATTGGTGTATATTTGCACGAAGTCTGAAGTGCTAGTTATAACATTGGAAATGTGCTAACAGTATCACGTCTTAGGCTGAGCATTGCAGAATTGTGCTGCGTCTGTGTCAGTAGCATGGAGACCAGTGTTACGCGTCGTCTTGCTGCATGTCCTCTTGGCATTCTCGATGACCTGAGTCTTTTATATCTTATGAAGTTCTTTCGTCCACGAAGCACTCTGCGCTTTGCACGAACTAACAAAAGGTTTGCGGTTTAAATTACCAATAATTATTCTTGAAGGCACAATGCTCTATTTATGTCAAACGTGTTGAACCTCCGTCCCCTAAAGAGCATGCGCTACTTCCGCTATCCGATTAGTGTAGCAGACGCAGACCTCAAAAAGTATCCTGGTCGTTGGGACAACATCGTGTTTCTAAACTCAAAGCGTGGCTATTGCCCCACTTTTGCGTGCATTTCCTGTATGTTTGATTACGCAGAAGATCTAGAAGAAGAAGAAGAAAGTTTAACAAAGAGGAGGAAGCCACAGTTTTCCCTCCACAAGGAGAATATCCGTATCGATGTCTCCGTTCTTCCTCCGTCAACCGACAAAAAACTGTTTTTTATGTGCCTCGTTTATGGTGAAACAGAAGACGACGCGGAGCAGGTAGGTGTAATTTGAAATGCGGTCAATTCTAGATTTTATTTAACGATTATATTCTTCGCCGATTCTACTTTGACAAGCTTCGAATCGATGAACTTTGGTATGTCCCCGCAGAAAATTTTCTTGCTCCACTCGATTTATATCGAATCAAGAGGCTGGATATTCACTTTCGATGGGTTAACGCAAGAGAAACTTTGCAAATTCTTCGACGCTGCCCAAATGTTCAGTCATTATTTGCATGGAATCCCAACCATGACACCGTCTTCCCGGAAGATTTCTTTGATGATCAGCAGATTTCTCGGTTGAAAAGGATGAATATTGCATTGACGTGTGAAGTCAGCAAGAAGACCTTTTTGGATCTGCAAGCGACTGTATTTATCGTGGAGCAAACACCGCTTGATCTACAAACCGTCAAGACCTTGTTTGACGCTTGGAAAACAGGAAAGAAGGAAATTCATCACTATCAAGTCCACATTGCTCCACCGATGGGAATGTCCGTGGATGATGTGCGCGCACACTTCTTTGGTGAAGAACGTCGCAGCCGCACTAAGGTTAGTGTGACCAATTCCACGAAACTCCGTCTGAAACTAGAGATAGACGACGCCGCCAATGATAACGTATCAATTCGACTGAAGCGCATGAGGAGTTTTCGTATCCGGCGCTCAGTTGTTACAAGTTTTACAAAAAGAAATATAGCGCGCTGATTGTGCTTTCGTCAAATAGCGGTACAATGTGAATGAAGAATTTTATGTCTCCCAAAACGAATGTATTTGCGCACACTGCCCACATCTTTAAAGACATGAATTTTCAGTCCTGAATCAAACGGCGACAACAATGCCAACATCGTTTAATTAAAACTTGTCTAGAAGCCTGTTTGTTGCCAGCTCAGTATGAAAACTTTTCAAAATGATGCATTTGATGCCTCCATTATGTTTTTATGAACATTCAATGTCACAAATTGCAGAAACAGCACAAGAGAGGATTCTATACTGCTGGCAGGTCCTGCAATACCAAACGAATTTCACAAATCTGTTTCTTTGCAAAGTTCTAGCATTGTTAGTTGGTCGAATTCTACAATTTCTCTAACTACTGCTACTTTTCTAATGAGGGTTTCACTAGGAGACGATGAGGTCGTGGACGACGATAAAAGGCTTACTTCAGGTGACGCCAGAACTTTGCTTCTTTTTACGCCTTCACTCGATGTTGCTCGAATTACGATGTTGTGCTTGTAGTTGCTTTGTTTGAAACGTCTTCCACAGAAAGGTAATCGAGCTGTGAACTCTCGCATCAAGGAATCGTAGGGTTCGAGGGAGCGCAGGAACCGCGGCAAGAACCTCCAGTTTCTCAATGGTTTTGGGACACAGGACGGTGCCTTTGTCTGAACGATACTCATTATAAAGGCCGAATGTAAATTACACCTGTAGTAAGTTGACGATCACTATGAGAACTACAACACCGGCGGTCGTACTTAATACGGTTATCATCACAGCTGTTGGAGCGAAAGACAGCGCAAGAAGAGCTGTCGGGAATACGATGTACACAATGACGATGTACACAAACAGAAACCATCGATACTAAAGGAAACTCAGTGTACCTTGAGTACTTACATTAGCGACGCAGTCGCCGAATTTTGAGGCAAGTCTCAAAACGATTGCTCGCAATGGAGGTAAGGGGAAGAACAACAGCATGCCAATAATGTGATAGAGACCGTGACAGAAAGCTATTTGGAGAGTGCTGAACAAGAATTTTTGAAGCTGAAAAACTTACTCATCGAATCGGCGTGGATCCGAAGCTAGCGCGGCCAAAACTCCCGTTATCATTGTTCCTATATTGGCGCCGAGAACGAATGGATAGACAGTCTCCACAGGCACCAAATCTTTACCGGCAAGAGGAGACAGGAAATGCGAAAGAGCATGATGAGTTTGAACCTAAATCCGTTTTCCTTGAAGTCTGAACTTACGATAATCGTAATGAAGAAGCCGATGACCATGAACCCGTATTGGTTGAGGAAGTGAAGTGGCTTCGGACAACGAACGTTGAGAATGCGATGCACATTCGCTGAGAAATGACCCGAAAAGAGGTGATGAAGAAGAAACGAAAAGCCCAGCAGACAGCCTCCGAGAAAAACAAGCGAGCCAAGAATGAGGATTGCGGCAATCAACTCATCTGGCCAAAGGCAATTGGCAAAAATATGGTAGTATGGGCCTGGAGAGTAGAGCTATGAGATGTGGATGTGGACACTCACAAGCAAATATTCGAGTTCCATTTCGGAAAGCGCATCGTCGCACAAATGTGTAGTCACTCGCAAAAACAACGTGTTGTTCGGCTTCCTCGTGGATAGCATGACGGTCAATCTAAAAGCTTGATCTCTTGGTTCGACAGTAAACTGACCTCGATGAACAAATGTTTGACGGGATCCGTCCAATTCACCAATGTCCGAAAATCCCCACTAATAGAGGTCGACAAGAAAGGTGTTATGAGTCTATCGCTGAGTCTCTCCGTCAAAGCTAAAGCAATCATTCGTTGAACTCGACACTTGCCGAACGAAAGCTCTAGCGGGAACAATGTTGCGACGCAGCAGAGGTTGAAGACGTCATGGATGATCTCAGCCGTGAATGCCCTTCGAAAGTACGTCGGGTCCTCTTTGTTGTTGTGGTCGTGATCCCTTAACGTATGCAGGAGCGATGCACCCATTTCGCTGCCGATTAACACGGGAATGCACTCGTGAACGCGAATCACTGAAACATTCTCCAACACCGCCCACACTCACAATTGCCCGAGACGAGCCCGACGAGGATGGCAACAGTGAGAGTGCAACTCTGAACGATCATCGTCAAAAACATTCCTATGATCAGCGCCGAATAGGGATTCGTGATGACATCATTGTCTTGTAGTGCTGCGCCTAAATGATCGTTCTCTCTGCTTTGAAACGTGGAACAAACCAATTCCTTTTGCACCGATTAGCAGAAATCCATCTGCCAGAACACCCAGACCGCACAAAAACAAATAAAACAGCAGGAGTATGCAGCTGATCACAAAGATCTTTCGAGAAATGGACAGCAGCTTCTGGCCTCTCGAGAGCTCTACAAAATTCCATATTCAAAAGCTCCACACTTACCGCTCCATGGAACGTTGCGCTCATAAGAAGCTTGCCTGGATGTCATTGTTGACGCAACTGTCCACGATGACTAACTCATTTGTCAGAGTCGAAGAACACAGCTTGTACAAGGAAATGCTTAGTAGACAAGTAGCTGCAACATCGGTTTACGTTGAGGGCGTCGCACGGGGAGCCAAGCGGAACCGAGCCTGTGAGCTTCGCGCGCAGCGGAAGAAGGAAGCGGCGCGCGGTGCGCTTCGGTCAGCTGCACCGCACTGTGTGACCACCAGGTGGAACACCTCTTGAACCAACAAAGCAGTCTGTGTGGCCGAGTGTGCTCCGAAAATGGAGAACACAAATAAGAAGGGACGGCGGATGTCGCGCGATGAAGGAGGCTCGAGAGGACAAGTGAGAGCGCCCATTTGCCGTAACTAACCGGAACTACTACCACGAATCAATGGCGAGCGACATCTCTGAGGTTCGACGTCCCCGCGTAAATGCATAACATCGGCGGGTTGAAGTGTGATGCCAAAGCGGATGTCTGCCTCACCGTGTTTTAAACAGTCGTTACTGTTTTTCGCTGAGTTGTCCTCCATTATTCAGCCCGTACTCGAGGCCTCAACAAGAGGGTCTCATCGCAAACAAACCGTTACTCCCCCGTTGACGTCAAATCGTTCATGCAAATTCGAAGCACATCGGCTCCATTTGTTGATCATCCATCGGTTGGTGCGAAATTTAATGCTTTTTAATCTTTGCCTGGTCAGGCGGAATTTGTCTCTGCTACGAAAGAGCTATTCGCACAGCGGTAAAACGATTTATCAGGTGCGCGGAAAGTACTTGCACTTTTTGGACTTTCGACCTTCGTTTTCAGCCTCGTGCCTCAATTCCAAGTT
>JAQIXL010001733.1:0-16098 GCA_034700245.1 Poikilolaimus oxycercus | reverse complement strand
CGTTAGTGCTCCGCCTGAGGGCCCGTGATTGGCGTTCTAACTGTTGTCAATAATTTCGTATGTCTATGTGTCCATTATGCAAATGTGAACTTTCAATCGAACCAAATAAATAAATAAAATAAATAAGGCGACGACGAAAACTTGGTTCATGTTAAAAAGTTCGAGAATTTGCCGCGTAGCTCTCACGGGTTCAACTTTTGAACGGCTCATGCAGGGATTTTCTCTGTGAAAGGCATCTTCCAACTTCAGAAAGCCAGATCTTTCTTGCTTCTCTACCAATTCTTGATCTATCAACTCGTGCATCATCCCCAGTGTTCAAGCTTTCCGATGGTGTTTTCGGAATTAGAAAAGGTGCAGAAAAAGTGCCCTAAGTGTCTGGCAGAAAAAATGCGAACAGACAGACAGACAGACAGACGGAAACGAACATTTTCAGCAGACTAAAAATCGCTGTAACTTTTTCTGGTTTCAACCTTTTGTCGTAATTTTTGGATATGTTATGCGCCTCGTCGGGAGCTACACGTGGGTTTTTGAATTGACCCAAAAGGTGGAGAAAAACCTGTCTAACGGCCAAAAGTAGACTTGGAAAAGGTGCCGGGCCCGTGGGCAAACCAAACTTCGCGCGGCATGGATCCCCCAGAGGTGTGCGTTTTAGGATTTACGGTTTTACGGTTTTACGGATTTTACGGGTTTTTACTTACGGTTTTTTACGTTTTACGTGTTCCGTAAATAGACCCGTAAAACGTAAAAAATTCGTAGACCAGTTTGACCCTAAATGACTGCAAAAAGAGCTGAATTTAGCCGAATTTCGAACCTTTTGCAGATAAAATGTTGAAATTATTCGTCTTTTTGACAAGGCTGTGCCAAAAGTGGTGAATTTCAGCCAATTCTAACCTTTACTTTCACTGTTGTTCTCCTTCACAACTTTTTGCGAAAACAATCATTGACAAAACAGCCGTAGTTGGACATCCATGATCATTTTTCTATGATTCGAAGAGTCGCAAAAAGCATTTTAGGGCTCTATAGAGAAAAAAGTCCACCATATGCTGCCTTTTTCAGATTTTACGTTTTACGTTTACGTTTTACGGTTTTTGAGGGCTTTTACGGATTTTACGTTTTACGTTTTACGGAGTGGCGAAAATCTCTTACGCACACCCCTGATGGGTAATGAAAGCACAAAACAAAATCGTGGGCTTCTTTTACAGTCACCAATCGCGGCAACTGTTTCCGGTATGAGATGCAAGAGATCGCCTAGCTGCGATTCGTTTCCCGTCAAACCCTGGAAAATTTTGTTTTCAATATTGAGAATTTGTGCACCTCTATTTCTGTAACGAGACGCAGCAACTGCGCGACACGAAGTGCTACAGTTATCTCACAGTTATACAGTTGGCTGGCGACATGGCGATGAAGGGCGTGAACAAATTGCAAGCGAAAATTGTTGACATTTATTTGACCGGCGCTGGAAATGACCGATTCGTCTAAATACTGCAAATGACAAAAACGTTGAATTGACCTTTTGCAAAAATGATTAGACCCGTGACGAGGCAGCGCTCCACTTCGTCCAGCTTTCCCTCCAGCAGCAGAGGCACAACGGTGCTTTGCATGGCGAGTACACAGCCTTCCTGGAGAACTCTTGGATTTCTTTTATACGCTTACGTCAGGAACACATTGCATTCTCGGCTCTCTTGGAAAATAGGATCCATTGCAGTAGCAAATCCCGTCACAGTGCGCATCTGCCGTCCATCCGCAGCAGAGCCACCAGTGAAAGGAAACGAAACGATTTTTAGCCAGTGCCATCTAAGCTCGTTGCTCTTAAAGTTAATAACAATCACCTGATCGACAGTATCAAGGAGAGCAAATTCAGGTAACTCACGAAGCCAGTCAATGAAAAGCACAAAACAACGTCTCCAATCGCAGAGAACATCGTCTAAGATGGCGATCCTATCGGCTGTTGGCCGAATCTTAACGATCAAATTGAAACAAGAATCTTACCGGTGTTCGTTGTGATATAACGCCGGGGCAGTAGAAGGCAGTGCGAAATTTGATTGTTCGCCTTCCCGTAGGCTTCACTCCGAAAGTGTCTGCGCGACTTCGAACGTAGCAATCCATTGATACACAGCGCTCGAGCAATCTAAAGGGTACCACTAGCAGGATGGTTGAAGATACCGTATTTGCTCGAAATCATTTCCAAGCAAGCCTTGCGCAGTTTCACCAGCGTCATCAGCGGCGTTCAATACACTGTCGTATTTCACGAAGCCTTTGCCACGTTCACTTTGCACGGCTAGAAAGTAGTTTGCATGGAAACAAGAAAGGTTGACTCACCACACGGGTCCATTCCAAGCGCGAAGCACTTCCGCAAACGGCATCGCCGACAGATTTTTCGCACTTCTAAAAATTGTACAAGAACACTTTTCATGTTGCATTCAAGCATTAAATGAAGCTCTGTGATGAATTTTAAAATCAGAATTATATGCGAACCGACCCTTGGAAACCGTACAATGACCTCCAGATATGCAGTTGTATTCCCGACGTTTCCAAATGCTGCGACGAAAGAACGTCTTACAACCATTGCAAGTTCGTAAGCCTGAAAAGTGTGCGTCACTGTAGTCCTTACCATAGTGGTTACCGAAGGCTCGATGTCCGCAAACTTGACATGGCTCGCTTTGAATGTTTTGAACGACACGAATTAGATTTGCATCGACTGGCAAAGATAACACGCGAGATGCCGATGTGTGAAGAAGTGGTGGAGTGACGGGGAATGCGAACGCACAGGACATGGCTTCCATCGACCGACTACTGCCGGCGGCGAAGCGGGCGCGGCCAAAGCATCCCCTCAGCCAACAGACCAAAAGATCACCTACGCGGCATTCGTGTTCCAGCGCCAACGTGTTGTCTGTCTTTGCTCTGGCACTCTCTTCAACTCGCGTCCTCGCGTCCTTTGAAAACCGCGGCAATGTTTGGGTGCGTAAAGTCGACGCAACAATGCGAATGCGCAATGCTTTGCCATGGTAATTTCTAATTGCGGAATGTGCACTGATTCCTGGACGGACAACCCTTATAAAATAATCGCTTCACCTCGCGTACTCGGCTCCATTTGCAAGTTGCGTGTTGCAGGTTGCGTGTCGGCTAAAGCGCGACAGGTGCGTGTCTCTCCGGATGCTTGAACCTTAAACACGGTTCTCAAATAACTGCGTCTCGATGCTGAAGATATGATGAGCAACTGACAGAACCTGCCTTTGCAAAAATTCTTGCCCTGTTATGATGGAACACCAAGCCTGTTGTTTGCCAAATTCTAGACGTTTCCACTATTCAATCCCCAGTGTCAACTAATGCGCAGAACGTCAGGTTTTCGCATGCTTCTGTGAAAAACCAACTGTGTACAAAAGTGTCCGGAGCTGGTGCGTCGTTGAAATCCCTGTTTGCAGGAGAGAGACAGGACATAGCAGTTCCTGACAATGCTTGCACTTGCGGGGCAGATAAATACGATTTCTTGGAGGTGTATTTTGTTGCGAACGCACTCAAAATGTGTGGGCGACTCTTTTCTTCGGCAGAATTCGACACTCCACATGCACTTCTCCCTCTTCGATTCATTTTCGAGGGTTGTACGGCACAGAGCAAACAAAGAGTGTGTGAGACTCGTTAAAGAGACGTTTCCCTTGAGCAACTTATCGTCAATTAGGAGAGGCGAATTCTTATCATGTTAGTTTGCGATGACAAGTTGTTGTAATCATAGATTCCGCAAAAGCTTTTCTTAAATTTGCGGACTGGTTTTATAATCAAATAATGAGCGTGGGCGGAGCGGGACTTCAGTGACCGCAGCTTCTCAGACGCCGAGAGAAACGCTCGTGTTTCAGTTCGTTTACATTCGGTGTTGTCCCCAAAATGTAAAGCTGAGGCTCTTTCACTTGACTACTACGTCGAAGTTTTGTCTTGTGAATCCGATTGTATTCGTCTTGAGAAGTCGAAAGGCTAATACGGTGTTTGAGTGACAGGAAAAGTTCCCTTTTATTTCCTACTATATTTGGAAGTTGATTTTAGAAGTCCCGTTTTCACCAATAAGTAGCTTCAATGAAGACAATGCCATCCCACTCTGCCGACATTAGAAAGCGAATTCAGAGACCTTCGTTTTGCGCCGTATGCGGTCGGGATGCGCGTGGATTTCACTATCAGGTACAGCGCAGTGCGTTGAACGTGTTCTCCAATAGGTGCCATCGTGCTATGGTTGCAAGGTCTTCTTTCGACGTGCGGCTCTCGCACGCTCGACTGCTTCCTGTAGTCGCGATCAAAAATGCACAGGAGGTTATCCTTATGACATCAAGAAGTATTCAGCCTCTCTTTCACTGTGCCGTCCTTGTCGTTTCAAGCGATGCCTCGAAGTCGGAATGAATTTTAGCGGTGAGTAGCGTCGGCAAATGTATCCTTACAGCAATTCGACCGCTTGACAAAGTCTCAGAAGCGAAAGGGGATCTCATTACCATCAAATCGTCACTATTTCATCCTCCTGTGAGCCCAATTTCCTACATGTTGAAATCCTTCGTTTAGACTCAATTCGCTGCCAATGAGGATTCTGTAACGATAGGTCGCATTTCGGCAGCAATTCGCCGTGAAGACGCCTGGTCTTTTCTGAGATGCTCGACGTTTTGCAACATGGACTTGATTGATCATTCGCTTGCAGGGCTGTTGATGCGCAGCAGCGTCTTCGGCTCATTGCAAAAATTCAAGGTGCGCAATCTTGTGCACAGTTTCAGGTTTGAATTTTGGTATATTTCGCATTCACCCGACAAAACTCCAGACGAAATTCTACGACGAGCCTTAAAGAGCAAATACGGCTTTGTGTTTCTCGATCTACTCATAACAGTCGAATACGCAAAAACCTTCGATTTTTTTCGGTCAATAGCGTCTTCGGAACAGGTGTGCGAACTATCCTTTTGATTTTCACTGTAACAATTGTTTAGATTTCGATACTCAAATGTGTTGCCGTGAGTTGTGCGCTCTTTACGGAGGCCTTTGACGCCTTTCTTCGAAAGTGCGACACAATGGTCTTTCCAACCGGGGGATTTCTCATCGAACAATATCGCCTGTAAACCGATTGGCTCATCTAACAATTTTCAGAAGATTGCTAGCCTCAGAAGAAACGGCGAACAAAATTTGCAGTCAAACCGTTGCACTGATTATTCGTTTGGAAATGTGCCAAAGTGAGTGTGCCCTGCTTAAGGCGGTCCTGTTCTGCAATAGCGGTTGGTGGTTTTAGCCGGCCATGCATGACTCTAAACGGTTAGCTTGTGAGACTTTGAGCGCAGAGAGTCGTCGAATAGTGGAGATGGAACGCGATTTTTATGCGTTCGCTCTGCTTGATCAATGTAGACGGCGACTCGGCAAAGACAAGGGAGCGTCTCGGTTTGTGGAGCTTCTCTCAGCCCTTAACTTCTTTCTCACCGTTGCTCAAAAATATCGCTACGTTCATTTGTGGCTGAAGGTTCGTTCACACGCTTTGAATGTCATTATGTTCAGTTAAACAAGCAACCACGTTTTTGGGTGAATCCACGTTATCACTCGCTTCTTGATGAGCTTGTCGATTGTTGAGGAGTTACGCTGAGAAACGGTGAGCATTTGAAAACTGATGTTGCACTTTCAATTCTAGGGAGGGAAATTGCACTCTTCGACAGTCATGTTTCCGTGGGAAACTTTGGCAATAGCCCAAAGTTTGCCTTCTTCGTCGCTTGTTTATTTAAGGTGTGTGAAGTGCGCAAGGTGCTCGCTTTCTAAGTGTTCGGGTTCTCAAACATCAAGCACTCTGCTTTGACCTCGGCTTGTTTAGTGTGCCATTTAAACGATGGTCTCATTTAAATCGCAAACGTATCATTTAATGAAACGTTCACAAGTAAAGGGCATTGGTCAGTTGTACGAAACGGCTCAATATTGTCAACTGTCGGCAAGCAAATAGTACTAACGGTCTAACAAAGAACCGTTGGTATGGGAATCCATTGCTAGTGAAAGAGGCTTGAATACTTGTTATGGAACAATTGACGGATGCCGATTTACATACTACGTTCACTTCAATGAACAAATTGTACAAACAGTGGACAAACTTTAGAGACGGGCACGCAGGCGATAGCGACGCGCAAGCCGTTGTTCCACAATTATGATTAGTGCTTGAATGGCCGAAATTTCTCGACGGCTAAGTGGTTGAGCCATCGTAGTAACAAATTCAAAAACGCGACTCGAAGCGGGATTGCCGTACCTAAATAAAACAAAGTCAAACTTGTTTATGAACCCTCATACTGGTTTTGGACGACCGTGATGCAAAGGAGTCCAGAAAATGAGCCAACGAGAAGGAGCAAAAACGCAAGCATTGCCCTCAAACTAATGCAGGTCCGTAGAGTGGACAAAGGGAAGAGAGATGAGAAACGACGCAAATACGCTCGGAGCACAGTGCCGAGCACGCGGAGCAAGCTGATAGAGACAGAAATTGTTCTCTTGCCGAGGAATTCAACACTCGTTATCTAAAGCGAACACCAACGAACTTTTTAATCATTAGTGTTCTTGCCGTAAAACTTTCTTTGAGCCAAAGAATCGCACGCAACGTGAATAACGAGTTGCGAAGGAGCGGCTCATAACCTTGAATCTTCTCAACGGAAGAAATTTCCGAACATTCTCTCGACTCTCACTGAATTTGCGATTTGGTAAAGACTTCCTCATTCTTACTTGCAAGTGTTATCAGTTTACTCGCGATGCATGTGGTCTCGTTTTGATGGATGATTTGTGACATCGCAGCCAAGCCGATCGTTGTGACGGCATTTACGCCCGTGCGTTCTTGTTCTCTGCAAGCAATGAAGGAACACTGACGCCCGACGAACCTGAAGCGCAAGATTGCCGACTTGAACAGAATGAAGTGCTGAGAAATTAATCTAGCAGTCGTTTCTTTGATTTTTCTTTAGTGTTTGTAGTCTATGCACGCTTGCGTGTAATGTAATAATAGTAAATGGTCAATCTTGCGCTGGCTTCCTGTATTTATTCAAACATGCGCGACGTCTACTGGCATTAATGCTGATTAAAATCACGCACTTTCCAGCGCTGATAATACGAAAAGTAGACGGCAATAGCACACGCTTAAACGTTTTCCAAAAACTGAAAATCCAAACGTTTTATCCGCCTTGCCCGCCTCTGTCCGCCTTGCACATTATTGATGAGGGATGGGTATCATATCCACGGTTGAATCTAAACCGTTTGGCTTCACTTTGCTTTCACGCTGTCGTTGACTACGATAACTGCCAGTTTTTTATTGATTAACTTGCGGTCTCCATTAGTAGACCAGCAAAAGGAAACCGAGCCCAAGGAAGTGCGAATGCCGTCTAAGTATCTCAAGCATCATTTGTCATGTCCTTTGTTGGCCTCGAGCTACAACTGTGCTGGTCCATCCATTTCCTTACTTCCAAGCGAGGTAAGCCCTTTGTCAGCTTTTCTTGCGCTACATAGAAAGCAGGCTAAAATTTACAGGAAGACCTCAAGTCACTGCTTCAAGACCTGTTTGATGACGACAGTCCTCTCAACATTGCGATCAAGTCAAACGTTACAGGTGTGCGCATTTTCAGAGTTTTCTAAAAACTGGTCATTTTCAGTTCCAACGTTGTCCAACCACGGAACACTTTTAGCTTCACGATTAAACGTATGCGATCTATTTTTAAAAGAACTTCTTCGGCAGAAAAATGATGCAGAAGCGACTTTTGCGAGAATGAATAAGACAGGTTGCAATAAGAATCGTTTTTCGATTAGAACAGTGCTAATTCATCTGTCCTTTCTTAGACTATTTAGGTGATCACTGCCGTCGTCTCTCGAAAGATGCCCAGCTCATCGAAGCAAATGGCATTCTTCTGACAGTGGAGAAAATAATTGGCATGCGTATTCGCGAACTCCGCCATCATATCGAACTCTTGCAACTTAACCACGATCAAACCAAACTAATCTACCGAATTCGCCGACGAGGCATCAATGACTTACTTACAAAATGTTTAGCCAAAAATCGAAAAGCTGCTCGTGTTTTTCGCGAGCGTCAGCTAGAACGAAAACGCTGTGAGAAGAGAGCAAAAATAGCAAGTCCACCAATACAGGACTATGTGCAACATCCGACGAATATTTCACATTGACATTCTCGTGTTCTCGCATTGTCTCGTTTTACGAAAAGCGCTGAATAAGAAATCAAAAGTTTATCGTGTAATGTTTCCACACACGTGACTTAAATAAAGACGTGCACCGCTTTTTGTTCCATTTTAAGAACGTCATGAAGTCGATAAGTTTTTTTTAAACGAAGCCAGGGGTCATTTTGCGCATTATTTCACGCTGGTCATATTCTCCCTGAGAAAATTTGAATTTTGTCGCTGTAGGACCCACCTAGTCATGGTACGGTGAGAAAAGACCGAGACCGCGCGTGCCTGATGTTTGTAGTGCAGCGCGCCGAAGTGTTATTATCTCAGAGGGTTTATGCCGCTCTACCTTCAGAAACACCTATTGTTGTTGTTGTTGTTTTGAGCATTCTGCGAACGCGCTCGAAACGAGTTAAACGCATGATGTGAGGACATCCCCCCATACCCCTCTCACAACAAGGAAACTTTGTCTACTCCTGTGGCTGTATCTTCGAACGAATGTTTCTACACTTGAACGTCTCTTTTCTTTGCTGATGTGGACCACCCAGTGTACATTTTTTTCTACATTTTTTTTCTCTCATACACTTAAACTAGTGATCACTTGAAACACTTTTTGATGACGCGCAGTTCACGGTCAACCGATTTGCGATTTCTCACAAGATAACCTTAAACGAAGAACTTTTTACAATATGGATGCCCCTCACCTCGCTTCAATCGTCCTCGTCACCCAGTCATGCTTCGACGTTCTCCACCACAGCTGTCCTCATCATCCGCCGGAGAGGGGCCGCCGATGGCCGTCGTTCTTGCACACGCTGAGGGGAAACCGCCGCCCGCGACACGGCGAAAGAGGGAACGCCGTGCTGGATGAGCCGCTGTAGACGCCGTGAAGCTCCTGCACAACCGGCACCGGACAAGCCTGGCAGTACGTCCGCTCTCACGGGACCAAGCCTCGCCTCCCCGTCACCCAGCCAGCAAAAAGCTGTGAACCCTGGGAATAAAACTAGAAAACTTGATGCTCGACTACGCGGAATACAATACTTTCCTCGAAAGCTGACCATTGGTAAACGAGCCGCATTTTTTTATTCGTCACTTGCATTTTTTGACCGCTAATTGAAATCTATATCTCTGGAAGGAGCGAAGTGAAAGAGGGCGAAGAGAAGGATCAAAACAATGATGAGCAGAATGGTCAGGCTCTAAGAAGGGGTGAGCGATGAAGTCGTTTTGAACGTACCAAACAGCAATGTTGAAACTCGGCGACCGTATTTGCCGTTTCACGCACAGTCGTAGTTGTTGATACGGAACGTATGCTGATATGGTCAATGCCGGTGAGCGCCGCAGCCCCTTCCTGTCGCATCTCACTCTTCTCGTCTCTGGACAATAACAAGCGAGAAACGCGACTAATGCGAAACGACTACTTTGGTCTTTGACTCTCACAACGAAACGTCTCAAAGCATAACACGAATTCACTAGCGAAGACTTGACGTACGGCCCAGGACACTCGCAATCGTCGAATGCGCGCACGTTTTATGGAGGCAATGTTCACAAAACGCTGAGCAAAGAATTTTTATGCTCAGGAGTTCAACTCTTCAAGAGTGATGCGCGCGTTCACTACTCCACGTTTTAATTGTTAGTGATGAAATTTGCTAAATCATCTTCTCTTTTCCACAGATGAATTTGCTACGAATGCGAACAACGAGGACTTCTTTTCCCACAACGATCAAGCAGCAGGCATTGTTTGTCTCTCGAAAGAAAGCAAGAAAGTTTTGCGCAGATGAATGTTTTCCAAAAGAGGCTTGTGCGATTTCTCAAGCATAAAATCGCTCATCTAGTCGAGAAAAACAAATGCATTTTGACTTCTCCAAATGCGTTTTCAAATCGAGCGCCGAGCAGTTGCACGGCTCGTCTCTGACCCACAGCCTTAGGCTCGACGCGGACCTTTGTGTGGAGCATGTTCGCGATGTACGTTCACCTCATCAGTGCAGCAACATTTCTTCGATCTCATCCCACCGTAAGTGAATGATTTTCGTCTTTGGGCGTGGATCAAATGTTTACGCCCACCAAGACGCATTGTTACTTTCTGGCTTCGCATGCGGTCGTTTGTCCTTCTTCTTATCATCCATGCATCTCTACGCTGTGGAAAGGGGTGCATGCCGACGCCGGAGGATGATGATACAACGACGACGACGTTAGCCTCGCCCACATCACGCAAGTGCTTTTTTGGTTCGAAGCAATAGCTTCTGTTGCTAGCCTGCCTCTGTTCGCTTCCTGTGGATGTGCCTCAATGCCGTGCCGACGGTAATGCGGTCTGCATGTCTCCGACAGACGTCGGTTCTTTTCGCTCATTTCGCCGATTTAAATACGGGCACAATGGAAAACACGGCTCATTTCAGATTAGTGTGACGATTGCGGCCGATTGCGGCCGTTATTCGGTTTCATGTGGAAGCTCCCTTCAGCGACTATACGTTCTCAATTTAGGCGGTGAAGTAAGATCTTCGTGACTAGCTCACATTCAATTTTAATTAAAACTTCGGAAAAATTGCAGACAACACTTGGGGGTACCGAAACGGTAAGCTTCTTCTGCCGACCAGACGGCTCACTCATCGACGAGGCTTCGTTTCAAGTTTTCTATCTGTACTGCTACATTGGCATATGATATATCCACTGTTTTTCGGTAGAAAAAAGGTCGACATTCAGTGCAATTTTCCCAACTGTCCTTTTACTTCAGGCTCGCTCACATTCCGTGATGTTAGTGATGTGTTATGAGAAAGGTCTATTTTAACATACTTTATGCCGCATTGATGGTAAACGGCAGATTGAACATCCGCACTTAGCACGAACAGCGTGACGGTAGTCCTTCAAGCACTGTCAGCCTGAAAAATTTTAAGTACATGCGAGAGCAGCAGCAATTTCGATCCTTCGAAGTCACAAATTCAATTTATCGCGGCTCTAGCAGATTAGCGCTGAACAGTCGCCGCGATGACAAGAATGCAACATTGCGAGTAAGCGATACCGTGAAGCGCTCTTTCATGAAACTTTCGCTGTCATTCAAAAAACGGACGCAAATGACAAGTTGGCTCTTTGTTCTTTTGTTTTTAAGAGCTTCAGGGGCCCTTCATCACCGTCCTCCGCTCACGCATTGCCAGCACAATATTATGTCGAAGACACTGCAGTTGCATTCTTGAAGACAGCGCTTGCCAATGAATGGTCGAGGGTTTTAAGGGGGTGGGCA
The DNA here is from genome assembly GCA_034700245.1 of Poikilolaimus oxycercus. NCBI lineage: Eukaryota > Metazoa > Nematoda > Chromadorea > Rhabditida > Rhabditidae > Poikilolaimus > Poikilolaimus oxycercus. The sequence goes on along the minus strand of JAQIXL010001733.1, from coordinate 4,731 downwards.
CCACTACTTCTGTTTCAGTGCGCTGTTAGCAACCAAATGAGAATTAACGCCATCCCTTTCACGATTTTCTTATTGTCTATCTGTGGCGCATCGTTTATTAGCAATAGTGTGGACGGTCATTCAGGATGACGGGCTGATGTTTCTAATGCTTGGTGCCTACTTACCTCGGTTCTGGATTGGCCATTTCTCTTCTTTTATACGCGCTAATCTGTAGCATACCATTAGCTCAGGCCTGTTCGTTGACGAAGAATCGTTTAATCATGCTCATGCAATTAGCGCGTCGTTGCTATGAATATGGCTTTTCATTACACTTTATTAAAGATCAGGCATTTTTTTTTCCTTTTCGAATCCTCGGTTTTTACAAACAGCTCTCGCGTTTCGCACAGATGTATGGGGTAACCATGTAAGAGCGCTGCACATTGGCAGGGAAGGGCTACTGCGTTCCCGGTCGTTGGTGTTGTGTGCCTGATCATTCCATCTCCGGCTTCTGCCAGAAAGCGCCCTGCCCCGCCCTAATCCTAGACGAACTCGGACTAAAACAGAACCTCTTTTATCATAATTTCGTTTGTCAACGTGGCGAAGCAAAAAGATATCCGAGTGAACATTGTTCGTTAAGCAAAATAAACATTCCAGCCTAATTCAACGCTGAAATTTGAATTATTTGAAGAAGATCTTCATTACTATGGTCTTTTCTATTCTATTTCATCTTTCTCAATGAGACCACTTCTTTTCAGGCCAACATCCTTATGCCAGCCAATTTTCGCATTCTTCGAGCCAGTTTGTCGATTGCTCCGCATAGAAAATATGCCAATATATGTAGGGCTGTCATCTGTGTCTAACAAATCGTTCGAAGGGAATCGAATTTGTTCCAACCTACATGTACCAACCTACCATAAAAATTGACTACTTGTCAACGCCTACTACTGAATAAGAAGAGCTGTTCAGACTTGAAACCCAATCGACTTCAGTGTCTGCTACTCGACGGCGATGGCAAAAAGGAGGAGTTATGATTCACAAAATGAACACTTCGTCGTATTCATTGCCGAAGATTTCACAACCAGGACCAAACTTCAGCTACTCTCAGTTCTTCAAACACCAGGAACGTCCTGCCCATCCCCTCCCACTTCTTTTCAGTTTCACGTAGAAACGCTCAACGCGAGTGAGTATGCGAGCGGCGCTCTTCATTCATCGTGGTCTCGCTTCGTTTCGGCGGGCACTTTTCCTGCGCGTGCGCCGCTTTCTGGCACGAGATGCATATGAGTCGAAACGAATTTCGAAGCTCTATCGTCGACAACTTCAGTCGCATCAAAGGTTCAATTGTTCTTCCTTCAATCTAATGTTTTCTGGGAATCTGAACCGTGTTTCCTGGACGTCGGACGCTTCGTTGCTCGTAACCGGTCACTCTTATACTATTGTGTAGGAGACGAATCTCTTCCTCTCATTCTAACATCAAAGCCGTCTCCCCTCTCTTAAACTGCTGGCGGAATTTCTTGAGCAAGCACGGCAAAAGAATGCGTGAAACCCAATTTCCGTCGCCAAATATGATGCATCGGTGTCATTTGAACTGTCTGATTGATTTGACACGAAATAAAAAGGCTTATTTTCTCCAGTGGAAAAAACAATTTCTTAATATTGGTAAACCGAAGTGTCGCGCAAGTAAAGTTTGACGAAAGCGACATCTCGAAGACTGGAGAGTCTTTCAAGAAAGCACAAAGATGTAATTACAAATTTATATGTGGGACAAACGAGCAGTCGAGAGCAAGTGGTGAGTCGTTGGAAATGACATTTCTTTAGCCGTGATGAATACGGACCGCATGGCGCGACGAGCACCCTTCATGGCTAGTTGTGGTCCAAGAGTTCAAGTGTCCAACTGTGCTGATGGGAGACTCTTGCAACGAATATTGCCGCACCAATAGCGATAATGACAACTTTCTCGTCAAATTGGTAGCCCAATTGACTCCATTAGACTTTAACGATTTTTTGAATGTGAAAACTACATGGCAAAATGGCTACGGGAATTTTAATTCGGTGCAACGCTTACGTCGATTGAGGATCTTTCCCGCGTAAAATTCAAACATGTCGTGCAGAGACCCGCTGAGTAGCGCCGCGCAAAAAACTGCCGCGTGTGTGTTTCTTATGCTTGCATTCGCTTGAGAAAATGAACAGCGACTGCGTTGCATTCGTTTTTTTCGAAACAATAAAGCTGATTCACAAAATACAGAGATTTCGATGTTTTCTGATCATCCTTGGCTTGCTTCCGCTGGTTGTTCTATTCTTCGTCTGTCTTAACATACTAGCACTTCAACATTTGAACAGCGCCTCACCGCTGCAACTGACATGCCGAAAACACGCTCTTCGGCAGAAGTTCGCATGACCAAGAGACACGTTTTTCTGCTTTCCGTTTCATTCTGAGGATTGGAAGCTGCTGCAAACGCAGACATAGACGTTAAATTGCAGGCAGATTGTGACATACAAAATTACCAGCAAAATGCGGTCGAAGAGCAACAGAGGTGACTTTATTCGATTGGTTTCATATTAAGAAATTGAAGTCAGCTGGTGAGCAGCCATGCTGGACCTGTCAAGCCTTTGTAAAGTTCATCTGAAGAGTTGATGACGCCGTAATAATTGACGACTCTTTCATCGTACGTATTTCAGCTTCATTTGAGTCGTTTTCCTCAAGATTAGTGGCAACGATTTCGTTCTCAAACGAAATTGCGTCAATGTGAGAAACTAACCAGAAACCATTGAGTATCAGCAACTTGGAACAACGCGAAACAGACAATAACGATGAGAAGCATTCTTCGACTAAAGTCGGCTACTTTTTGAGCCTCCTCTTTTGAGAACCTTTTTAGAAGAGCTGAAGCTGCAGAAGCAAAGAGGTGTCACACAGAAAACTTCCAGTGAATGCACAGAGACAACGACACTGAACATCCGTTAGGCCCGTTTTCAGCATGCCCTGGAACGCAACATTTCCTTCGCAAACGAGAGGGACGTTTGCAGCTATAGATCGGGCAGATGCTGGGCAGAAGTATGTGTTAAAATTAGCGATAAAGATGGGTCGACACGGGCATCCAAGTTTCTCGAGATTTTGGTGGGCAAGTATGTATCGTAGGTACGTGTGGCGTCGGCGGCCTTTCTCATGCATTGTACCCCTCTTCCGCATTAAAGACGGTGATCTTCGTTAGCTGGGTGCTCGACGGCTCTGGTTACAAAAGCGCCATATTTCCATTTTCTCTTGTGAGATTATTCCGCAATTTGCCACTCAACAGTCCATAGTTATAGAGGCTTGGACGTTCGACAACAACATCAGCGCCTGTCATGCGCGTGGAGACCGGTCGCATGTTGAAGAGGCTCCTCCCTTGTTTTCTCCCCGGCTCCCTTGTTTTGTTCAGGTTGACAATCATGTTTTTAAATTACAGACCAAATGCAGCGTCACTCATAAATCTTGAACGAAATCAACAAGCAATCGTGTGATTTATTAGCCAAATTTGACGTCGGACTGTTAGTACGGCGATTCGTATAGCGATCGCAGGCAGTACACTGCGACGATCAACAGCACAGGGACCATACCGAAAAGAATGGCAAAGCTCTGATAGTTGTTTGACGACGAAATTCACAAACCATAATGCAACACGTCCACACATCAAAGAGTGCGGGAATCTGCTCGGGTTCATTTACAAGCGACGGCAAATGGACATCGGAAACTCTATGCCCACTGGCGTACTCGGCAGTCATAAAAGCGGCGGAAGTGATGAAGAGACTGAAATATTGTATAATAATAACGAAGAAAGACAGTGAAAGAGACTAGACGTCACAGACACCAGAGAGCGTACTGAACGCGCGTCGACGTGGCGATCGACGATGCGCGAGGCAATTATCAAATGCACAAGAGTTCATCAAATCGAAAAGGCATCACTCTTCGATGACTGCCTTAGCCTGAGCTAGTCTTTTTCGAAACAGATTGTAATAAATTGCGTATTCGTTTTATTTTTCGTCAACGAACATCGTCTCTCATCAAAAGATTCGTCGCCGGGTACGCTGTCACCAGGATGGAATTGACTATTCATCGGCGCCAGCGACTTCGCCTGGGAGCCACAGAGGAAGAAATAATGGCCTTGAATCGGACGATGCTGGATCGAATAATTTTTAAGACTAACCCATGAAATTATCCTTCGACGAGTTATTCAAGTAGTTAATGCTAGTAAACGATATAACCAAAGAATCAGGAAGCAGCGAGGAGCCATGTGACCGATCGCACGATTCGCTGTGGAGCCGAATGATCTGATATCTCGCAAACAGTCGCAAGACGATAGGCTTACGAGTCCATCTGAAAAAAAACTGGGCGCATTAGGGAACACGAGGAATTGTCGTCCTTCTGCAGAGCTTTCTTTCCGTAATCCCAATGGGCTGCCACGATGTCACTTCTTCGGATTTTTCTGTTTACGCCCATGCTTGATCGCTCAAAGCGTCTTTCTTTAGCAGCGCACATTCGTTCGGAGCAGACACTTCGCCGGCGATTTTAGTGGCTGGCTGTTAAGAACGGTGATGATTATAAAAGGCCCAACAGGAATCGCCATGCACCATCTGGCGCTCTGGAATGCGCGGAGTAGCCGCATTCTGTCTGCTTCTGCTCGTTTTCCTACGAGAATTGGTTGTGTTGGATCGAGTCCGTGTTTCCACGGTACGACTCGCGCCTCTCACCTCCTTGGGTTTTGACCTCGACCCTCTCCC
>JAQIXL010001732.1:0-16100 GCA_034700245.1 Poikilolaimus oxycercus | reverse complement strand
GGTTGCCATGAAGTTGACATGACTCTGGGCGAAGAGTGGGTGGTAGACAAGGATTCGAGCGCCCAAGACGGAATGGTCAGACAAGAAGAAGGAGAACAAAATGAGAACCCAAAGTGTCATGCGACCACAATGGACAGCAGGGAGCTAGTCGACAGCAACACAGACGGAGAGTGGGAGGTCGCCGATAAATAAGCAAAGAAGGTCAGCAGAAGAGCCTTAAAAGGCCCTTGCACGTAGTCTCACTCTGTCCATATCAAAAGCGGACTTTGTCACGTTCATCGCGTCCGTATGGGTCGGTCACTTCAAGAGAACAGAGAGGAAGCAAACGTCGCCGTTGCAAGAGGCATGAAAATTTCTGAATTTCTAGGGGAGTCTCATTTTTCACACGAACAGGACTCCGGGATGCTGGTCTTGTCCTTCTTCCTCTTCAACGGAGTCGTCACCAGCCTCCTTTTCTTCTGCGGCTCCAAGGTTCGTCCCTCCTCCCCCTCCTACAACTCGCAGAAAAAGAAGATGCCCAGCGATGTGACAACAAGAGCGTCATCCAAGCGAACGACCCCCGTCCCGACCGCGGGCCCGACGGCCGCCTCCCCGGACAAGAAGACGACCACGGCCCCACCCGACCCTTCGCCCGCCCCCGTCGCCCCGCCCACCGCGAGCTCGTCTCAGAAGGCGAAGGCGGCGTCCTCTCGCCCAGCCAAGAAGCCCGAGGCCCCGCACCCCGAGAAGGGCGAGGAGCCGGAGCCGCCGGAAGATGCGGAAGCGGCCTTCAACATGGCCCTTGTGCCAGAGGAGGAGGAGCCGCTGACGGACCTCGGCTCGCGCTCGTCGGAGGAGCTGGACGTGCCGGCGGGGGCCGGCGGTCTGCCCGTAAGAGGCCTCAAGAGAAGAAGTCCCTTTGCAGAAGGAACAGAAGTCGAACAACAAGACGACCCAGCCGAAGACGCAGAAGACGCGAAAGGAGAAGTTCTACAAGTCGGTCAAGTGAGTGGCCGAAAGAGGAGGCAGACCCCTTCTCAGGACGGTGCCGCTGCAGAAGGAGCTCGGCGGCGGCGGCGGCGGCAAGGAGCCCTCCAGCAAAGCCTTCCAATAAAGTGCTTCCAGTTGATGTGTTTTGGTGTTGAGAGGGACACTTTACTGCAAACACTTTGAAAAGGGAACTAGTCGGTCTTCTTGTGAGCCTTCCTTGAAAGAAGTCTTCGAATGAGAAAAAGCAAGACAATCAAAAAGAAAAGAAGAAGAAAAGAAGCAATAAGAATTGCATCGATGAAATAGAGCTGAATGAAAGGCATTTGAGTTGAAACTGGAGAGAGACGAGGTAGAGGCCCATTTTCGGCCAAGAAGGCCACGTTTCGACTGAGAAGCTCTCGAGGGGAAAAGGGACGGGCGTGGATTTGTTGGGAGACCTTCTTGGCATTCTCGGCAAAGCTGAAACTTCTTAACTCCGAAAGCTTATGAACCTCGCATCATCAAGAAGAGTTCCTCCTTCCCCTCGTGCAGTTCAAGCTCTCGGACATCGGCGAGGGCATCGCCGAGGTGCAGATCAAGGAATGGTGAGGGAGAGGGGAGGAAGGAGGGGCGCAGGCACGTCAAGGAGGGCGACTGCGTCAACGAGTTCGACAACCTCTGCGAGGTGCAGAGCGACAAGGCCGCCGTCGCCATCACTTCGAGATACAACGGCGTCGTCCGCAAGCTGTCAGTCGAAGGAGGAGGACGAAGATGCTCTGGGAGCAGAAAGAAAGAATCACTTATCAAATTGAGCAATGCCTCAAAGAGAACATTGCATGAATCAAGACGTCGGCCTGAGAAGGAGAGGATACTTCCTGGGTGCAGAAATGGAGTGCCTTGGTTCTGCAACAAAATGAGAGCAGAGAGAGAAATGCAACGACCTTACTGAACCCCTTGCATTTCATGCCACTCATCACAAAGGGTGTTGTTGTCACTGTCTGAAGACATTTCCTTCCAACGCTGACTTGCATGCAACTGTCTCTCAGCATGTCTCATGGCTCATTCGAAAGACAATCTCATGCTTCCTCAGCACGAATAATGCGACCGTCTTATGAAAAGACTATTGCAGCTAAAACAAGGTGGACGACGTGGCGCGCGTCGGCCAGGCCCTCGTGGACATCGAGGTGGAGGGAGAAGTCCCCAAGGAGAAGGCCGTCAACAAGAGCAATGGTGCCCTTTGAAGGAAAGAAGCAGTGAAGAGTCTTCAGAGAGTCCATCTGCTGCAGCACCGGCGACTGCGGCCCCGAAGGCCCTTGCCGCGCCTGCAGCGGCCGTCTCTTCGAAGTCCCTCGCCACGCCAGCCGTCCGTCGCATCGCCATCGAGAACAATGTAAGGTCAAATTGTAAAGAGACAAGCGGCAGGTGGAGCTGAGAAAGGTGTCGGGCAGCGGCAAGGACGGACGCGTTCTCAAAGAAGATGTCCTGCAGTTCCTCGGCCAAATCCAAGGTTCTTCAAAGGAAGAAAGAGTCAGGCCTCAGAATCGCCAGACAAAAGGACATCGAAGCCGACGACCGGCAGCCCCTCCACGCCCTCCACCAAACCTACCGTAATCAAGAAAAGGAGGACTAAAAGAGAAGTTGAAGTTGGCGCCGTTGCGCGAGGACCGCGTGGTGCCGATTCGGGGCTACACGCGGGCGATGGTGAAGTCGATGACCGAGTCCCTCAAGATCCCCCACTTCGGCCATCGAGACGAGGTCTCCTTCTCCCTCTCAAAGAAGTCTTCAGGTCGACGTGACGGAGTTGAGTCGCATCCGTCGCTCGCTGAAGGAGGAGGCCCGACGCCGCGGCGTCAAGCTCTCCTACATGCCCTTCTTCATCAAGGTTCTTCTCCTAGAAGAGAATCCAATTTGTTCAGGCTTGCTCCTTGGCGCTCTCAGAGTTCCCTTCCCTCAACGCGACCATCGACGCCAACCTCGAGAACGTCATCCACAAGGTGAGACTGAAGAAGGAGAAGAGGACTCTTCAGGCGGCCCACAACATCTCTCTGGCGATGGGCACGCCCGGTGGTCTCGTCGTGCCGAACGTGAAGCACTGCGAGCAGCGTTCCATCTCGAGATCGCCGCCGAGCTGCAGCGGTCTGTCTCTTCTCTCGAAGAAAAGGCCGGCAGACTGATGGAGTTGGCGCAGCGTCAGAAGCTGGGCCGCGAGGACCTCGTCGACGGCACCTTCACCCTCTCCAATGGCGGCAGTGTAAGTGGAAGAGGAAGAAGAGGCTTCAGATCGGAGGCACTTACTCCTCGCCCGTCATCTTCCCGCCGCAAGTGGCCATCGGCGGCCTCGGCCACTCCCAGAAGCTGCCGCGCTTCGACTCCGACGGCAAGGTCGGCCATTCTCCCGTTACCGTAACCTCCTTAGATAGTGGCCGTGGAACTGGTGAAGGTCTCTTGGTCGGGAGACCATCGCGTCGTCGACGGGGCGACGATGGCGCGCTTCTCGAACCGCTTCAAGTTCTTCGTGGAGAAGCCGCACGCCATGCTCGTCCGTCTCAAATAGGTTCGTCTTCTTCTTCTTGAAGGAAGAAGGAGAAGCTTCAGGAGCGAGAAGAAGAAGGCGGAGAGAAGCCCCACACGCACACATCCATCCCTCTAGTCATGAAGCGTTTTTATAAAAGTTGTTGTGTTCGGGGACATTACATGGCTTCTTGGGATGCATTGGAGGCACAATTTCAACCTTGAGTTTTATTACTGACTCTATTCTGAACATGTCCTTTTGTAAGAGAAGGCGAAGACTAGGCACAATGAAAGATGAAGATTGGCACTTGAGCAGTACACAGTACTATACGGGCGTTCTCTTTGGTTAGTCGAACGACTGAGAGGCTCTGAAGCTGTCGTCAGACCTCTCGGACTAAGGGAAGATCGTTGATGAGAACGGACCTCTTCTTGGACATCGCCGCTGTCAACGGGTCTTCGTCCATTATCTTTCGAAGGCTTTCCACCTAAAGCCGTCTTCAACTCACAAGAAGACGAACCTTATCATCAACTCGGCCGAGGGAATGTGTGAAGCGACTTCGGTGAATGAGGCAGGAAATGGCGACGAAGACCACGAGCACAGGCACTGAAGGGGGAAGAAGTTCAAGTGCTCAGTGATGTTCTCACCCAAAATTGCCGTTGTAATATAAGCAGCGAGGATGAAGTCGACTCCATCAAATTTAACAAAGAAGATGACGCCGATCTCGACGAGAAAGAGGATGAGGCCAACGCAAGTTGAGAAGAACCAAGAAAGATCCACGTAGAACCTTCAATAAGAAGTTTTGGACATGCGCTTTTGAAAGTAAAACAACGGACTTGAGTCTGAAGTGGGGAGAGTCGCGACTGCAGCCGTTGGCCTCCATGTAAGGGAGGATGCAGGTGGACATCATGAGGGCGAGGAGGTGGACCGAGACAAGGAGAGTGGTTACTACTCCGAGGAGAATGAGAAGAGATCTAGGGGTGGTTTCGTCGTATTGCAATTCTACTAGGGCCACCTAAACAGTTTTTCTTTCAGTGCAGCAGAAAGAGACCATTGCGAAACCAGCGAGAAGTGCCGATGTCCTGCTGCTCGCCTTCAGCTGAGCCTTGGAGAGGTCGTAGTTGTACTTCTCGGTCATCGTCAGAACACCTCGGTGTCTGCAAGTAGTCAAAAGATGGAAAGAGCAAACTCTTTGCAGAGTGTTTCCGCAATGACAGGCGTGCTGACGAGCTCGACGGGAGGCGGCGGTGGAATGTCGCTGAAGACAAGTTTTGATTGAAATGCCAAACGAACTATTGAAGAGCGTTGAGGGAATGGGTAGACTGGTAAGCGGAGTGAATGTTGATCTCGGGCAACGGCGCCTGCATCGACGCCTTGCGAGATGGGGCATTGCCGTTGCTGTAGAGAGCTGAAGACTCTTCGTTCAAGCGAGACTGAAGGGAACTCACAATGCACGGAATTGCACTTGGAAGGCGTCTTTTGAAAGCGCTTGGGATAGTGAGGCTGCAGGAAGTTGGCCATGCTGTACTTCTTCTTCTCATAAAGGGGAAAGTCGTCGGGCATCGAATCGAGCTGCGGGCTGGAAGTCGAATGCTTGAGCGAAGCCTGAACTCTGTGAATTTGAACTGAACACGGAGAACCGGTGGTGGACTCAGAAAGTTGAGCCGAAGTTTATTTCGATCCCAGGACTTCTTCGGCTTTGACTCCTCCGAATGCCCTTTGTGAAGTTTGAAGACGGGTCGAGCCGGGCCTTCGGACATCGTCTCGTCTCTCGTCGTCGTCATCGGCTCGCCTGGCGTCGACGGTGGCGTCTTGAAGTCATCGGGGCCTGCAAATAGATCCTCTGGGCCAAGTAAACTCACTGAGGACTCTCGGCGCGAGATCGTGACTGAGGGCAACGGCGACGGCTGAAGCATCGACCGACATTCTGGAACGACCAACTCTCCTTGAAAAATCAGCAGACAACACGGCAGACTCGACAGAAGAACATAAGTTCGAGGACTGATGTGGGAGGGGGTCGAAGGGTAAGCAGACAGCTTCCCGACAAACCACTTATCCTCCTCCCGGCTGCAATTCAAGGGGAAGAGTCTGAGTGAAGGCGAAGAGGAAGAGTGTCATCAGAGAACAACACCCTCGTGTGTCATTCGCCTAATGGTTAGAGCCGACCCAAATGGCTTCTTGAATGAGCTAAACTGATGTGAGTTCAGAAGTTTTTGCGAGACGGCCAGTCATGAAGCTGGAAGCTGCAAATGGCAGTGTAGAGCGAGCAGACTTAAGCGAACTTTCGGTGAACTACGTGATGAGGATTGTCGATTGTTTGCTCGACAACAGACTACAACAAAGCAGGCGAGCTTTTCGAAAGAAAAGCTAGAACGTCCCGGTTGCAATGTTGAGTGAACTAGAGATCGAAGCACTGCGCGACGAGAGAAGAGAAAAGGACTAAAGTGAAAAGGTGAACGTGGCCGTCGTCGACGAGGCTGACTCGTTTAGCATAAAACCACGCGCGCTGACAAGAGGGAAGAAGAGGAAGAATTGTCACTGTGGGAATCAGGGGGTGCACGATCTCTGGGGCGCCTTTATACTCTCGACGGCGAAGAGAGAGAAGAAGGGAGCCCGGAGGCGTCGAACAGAGAGAGTCTTTGCAAGAGCCTTGATGAGTCATTCGTCGTCGGGCACGTCAAAGGGATTACGCTCAACAGCTTGGTCTCGTCTCGGTCAACGCTGCGGGAAACGTCAAAGAGAGCGTCACGTAGCGAAAACAACATACAACTTTATTTATTACATTTTTAACAGTGAAGTTACACGTTCTTGATTTCACCCTTGCGTTGTGCTTGACCCGCCGAGAGAGTGCCCGGATCCATGTCCATCAGACGTCGAAGGATTTGGACCTTGGAAGAAAGTCTTGAAGGAGGAACCAAAGACCTTGTCACTGATACGCTTGATCGCGTGGGTGTAGCGATTTCGATGAATGAGGGTTGCTATGAGGAGAAAGACGACGAGGAAGGGAACTGAAAACAAGTTGAGAGGAGGGAGAAAGGCCCACCAAGCATGGCCGTTGTCACATAAGCGGCGAAGATGAAGTCGACTTGTTCAAATTTGATGAAGAATATGACTCCGATCTCGACGAGAAAGAGCACGAGGCCGATGCAGGTGGAGAAGAGCCATGAGAGGTCGATGTAGATCCTGGAAAGTGCTTATTGCCGAAAAGATGTTCTCATACTTGAGTTTTAAATGCGGGGAGTCTCGACTGCAGCCACTTGCTTCCATATAGGGAAGGATGCAGGTTGACATCATGAGGGCGAGGAGGTGCACCGAGACGAGGAGAGTCGTCACCACGCCGAGAAGGATTAACAGATGATGCGGTACATTTCGGTCGTATTGCAGTTCAATCAGAGCAACCTGTCAAACGGGTCCTCCATAGTTTCCGAGAAGCAAACCATGGCAAAACCGGATAACAAGCCAGACGTTCGGCTGCTGGCTTTGAGTTGAGCTTTAGCAAGGTTGTAATTGAACTTCTCTGTCAGTGTTAGCTCGCCATCAAACCTGAATTGAACCTGTAAAAAAATAAAGAAAGACGAACTCTTCATAGAGCTTTGCAGCGGCTTGAGGGGTGCTCACTAGCTCGTTGGATGTTGTGATCCCATTTTGATCTGGTTCCATAACTGCCAAGACTAGACTTCCACTTCAAAAAAAAAACCGAACGCATTGAGTGCATCGAATGTGCTCGAGGACTTCTCGCCCATCGCGCCACATAGGCTGGAGCAGCGAAGCTCCAAGTTCTCTTCTCCAAGTCGATCTCTTCCTGCATGAGAGCATCCAGAACGGGGCTCGAGAAGGCGCGCGATGAGACAAGACGATGCGGCGAGGGCTGAGAGAGTGCGCGTGATACGGCCAAAACATGCGCAAGAACACCTCGATGGCCGGTAGCACGAGTGGAGGCCGCAGTCGTGACTCTTTATCTTCCTGTTGTTGTTGCTGTTGTTGGCGAGGCGCGTCAAGCTCCTGTCGCACGAGCTCCGGCACGACGCTGTCCGACGCCGGGTGGGTGAAGCCTCGGTTGTCAATACCATCTAGACATGACGTTGCCTTTTTGTTTTAGGACTTTTAAAAGGTGATTTGTTACCAACTTCGATATCCTTTGTAGTTGAAGGTTTCAGAAGTAACCGTGAAGAGCGTCCTATCATCCGGCATATTCAGCACATAGAGAGAAGGGGGAGACTTTGACTAGATGGAAAGAAGACAATGAACCCGAGAAGAGAGACGAGCACTGAGGACTGACAATCGGGGGAATGCCGACGACAACACGATGTGCACCCTTTCCCTCCTCATAATTGGTCGGGGGACCTCAGCCACCTCGCCACCCACAATAGAAGGCCTCCCTCTCTCTCCCTCTTCCCTTCACAGTAAATGCCGTTATTTCATCGACGAGGTAATGTTCTGGAAGAGATCTGCGACGACTTGTTTGACAATCAAAACGAGCGCGTGGGTGCCGCCGTTTCGATCTTTGGACTTCTTGAATAGTTTTTTCTGAACAGTGTGCAATTCAGAACTCAAAAAAAGGAGAAAATAGAACGGGGATTTTGCAGAAAAATCTCGACATATTGCGAGATTCTTAAAGGGAAGGCGTGCCTTGCCAAAACCGATTCTGTAGATACTATAAGCTACAAGCTTTGGCTTTTAGCTTAACGCATTCTGCTACAAGTTTTACAGTTGGGCCTTGGCTGTCAAATGTTTTCACGGGGGAGGAAATCTGTTGGTACATAGATCTATGACTTTCTGAGAAGACGATAAGAAAGGAAGACGTTACCGATGTGTGGAAGAGGATGCTGGACACGTTGCACCGTATGCAGCGCTGTGACGCACTCCGCCCGCTACACGACTATCAAGACCAGCGCGTGACAAACAAGGCCTTCCAGGGGGTTAGGCTCACGTCGCTGGTCTAAAGAGCAAGATGTGACGCTCTGGAAGGCCGGGCACTAAACGGCCTTCTCGTCTCCCAGAGACCGGGCACGCGTGCAAGGGCGAACGTAGACGGTCCTGAACTCTGCACGGCCATCGCCGATAACGCGCTCGCTTTACCGGCGCCACGGAGGCTTCATCGAAGATCGTAACAAGCGACCATTAAAAATGCTTGTTAAGAAAAACACTTGCAGAGCATTCCTCTCACAATCAGCAAAAGAGCTTACTTGAATCGGGCAGAAGCTTCGAAGCTCATTTGAGTCCACAATCAAAACAGTGTTTGTGGCTTGAAGGAGACTATTTCTTCACTTGTTTTAACAATAATTGCAATAATATTTATTTACAAGATCAAAAGAATCAAGTATTGTAACAATATTGTCAAAATTAATAACTAGCGATGCTCCTCTGAAGAAGAAGAGTCATTATCATGATGATGATGACTTGGAGTGCTGGGTTGGTTAGTTCCAACGTTGTGGCCGTGTCGGTGAATCTCGTGAATGGCAAAGGAGAAGGCAATACAAAGAGCAATGAATGCAATCACACAATAAACAGAAATCATCAAGCGCCGACAATATGAAGACTGTGGAGGAGCAGTCACCATAACTTCTGGCTCTGAAATCAGCTCTTTGTAAAAGATTTATCTTGTTTGGTCCAAACCTTTAGGTGGAAAACTGAAGCTGGCAGGCACGGTCAAAGCATTATTTGCAGGATCACCCCCAATCACATTGGAGTGGTAAGGCGGTGGTAGACTTGTAGAAAAGCTGTTTGAGCTGGCTGGCAGAGCCATCTCCAAATGCTCACAATCAATGATGACTGAACTCGGCGAAGCAGCAGCAACCATCCTGTGTAGAAATAAAGAAACGGTGCGATTTTTGAAAAAGAAAGCTTATCTTTGAGCACGCGTCCGACTTTATACTCGGAGTTCCCTCTCGATAAATGCGGCATGGCGAGCACGCCGGGCCGCCCTCCCTAAAACGTCACAGGTACAAGCAAGGGGAGCCTGATCTCTGTGGCTGAGAAGTCTGAGCCCTCCACGGCGCTTCATCTGATGCAACGGCGGAGCATTGTTCTTGTTCAAAGTTCGGAATATCAACGAAGTCGATCAAACAATGGTTCTGACGAGAAATTTATGCGTTTTTGAAGAGAGAGTGGAATGTTATCGAGAGTTGACCCGGAAGCCGGGGTCGTCGACCGCCGACGGAAGCTCTGAACGGTCACCGATAAGCGAGCTCTCGGAGTCGGAGTCTGGAGGAAAGAGAAAGACTTGGAGACGGCTATGAATAGGGGAGACAGGTCTTTGATGCCATTTCTGGCGCTGACGCACAAGGCAATCCTAGTCCAAGACATAAAGGGTGATTGAGGCCGGCCTGGAATGCTGAGTGCATGAGCACGCATTATCTAAGCGTTTCAAAATTGCACCAACCAACATGTGCTTGTTTTTCTTCAACATTTGCGATGTAAACTTGATGCTTGAAATAACTTCCGTTTTTGACCAAGACTGACTCGTGCTAGAAACTAACGAGCTGTAGGTTTTTAGGTTTTGGACCCCTTGATCTTCGAATCGTGAAATAAAGGCCTTGTTTTGAAGGACACATTATCTCCCTCCCCCCCCCCATGCCACTCTCCAATAGCGGAATGCGGTCAATTGAGGATATTTTTGCAGAAAACATCCCTCTCCCGCGTGCCTGCTCAAACTCTCCAAAAACCGGTAGCCCTCGCCGCTCGTCTCTCGAATGTTCCTCGCGTGAGGGTCACATTTCTCGCGTAATCCGGCCATTTTGACTGGCTCCTGGTCGGCCTGGGCTGGTCGACGATTCTCTGCTTTCCCTCTGAGGGAGAAGGAGGAGGGACAGGGTAGCGGCAGACCGTGGAACGACCCTTTGTCGAGTTGTCGGACGTGCGGGAGCGGCGAGAGGGGCGCCGTGTCGACTTTCGGGTCGTTTTGAGAGAGGAGCGAGCACGGTGCTCGTGATACGCGTGGAGAGACGGAATGGCCGTCATCTCTCTTCTTCCTTTGCCCGCTCCTCTTCTTCCTTCTGGTTCCACGCCGCCTCGCCTCCTCGGCTTTATCATTGATTGGAACAGTCACTCCAAGCCGCCACCTTCACCTTTTATGAACCTTCAACGGTTTGAGTGTTTTCCGAGAGATTTCCGGAAAAGATGACATTCTCATCTTCGATCTTCAAGACGATGAGACATGTTTGCGTTTGAGGCGTGGTTCGAGAACGCGACCCTATTTACGGCGCTTCCTTCTTCGGGGCAACGACATGACGTTCATTCATGATTTCTGCGCATGTGGCAGAAAGTGATGTCACTATTGCACTCTGGAACCCAAAACTCCAATTTTTAGTCCCGTTAACCTGTAGCAATCTCGATTTTGTCAATCTGAACCTTTCCTCCTTCAATTCAAAAAGCTCATCGAACCATGCGCACTTGTTTCTGTGAAGTATGAGTCACAGGAGTTGCGGATCAGAGAAACAAGTTGTTTCCGGAGAAGTTCAGTGCACGCGTCCTCATGATTGTAGCGTAATTGCGCTGAGTACCGACCTCTTCTCTTGTGTGGCACTGTAAACTTTTGCAAAGTGAAAACCTTCAGGAGAATGCTAGCCTTTGAGTTCGACCCGTCGCCAAAGCCGGAGCTTTTCGAAGACTCTTGGAGGCTATCCATTGTATCTTCCAGCCCGAGAAGGTTCGTTTCTTTTGGAAGCATTTCAGTAAAACCTCAAAAGACCTTACAATCAAGCGATTATCGTTCAATTCTTTTGTTTTGAACCAAGAGCTGGAGCTTTGTGGTTCTCTGGGCTACATCGCGCCTTTTATGGCCAGAAATTCAGGAAAAGTTGCAAATACAGATTAGTAATGCGAGGCAATCTCCACGTTCACGTTTTCAGCCCGTCACCACCGCCTCCACTTCTGTTGGTTGAAGTTGTTCCAAGCCGCGCAGCAGTGAAGAAGAAAGTGGCAAAACGCCATCAATATCCCACTTTCTGTGCCATCTGTGGTGGTCCTTCGACGGGCTACCATTATGGGGCTGCCTCGTGTAATGGCTGTCGGACCTTCTTCCGGCGAAGCATTCTCGCTCAACGCACTTATGTCTGCTACAAGAAAAACGATTGTCTTATTGACATTTGTGAGTTTCTCGATCAAGAATATTTTTTTCCAGCGGATCGCTCAAGCTGTCGAGCCTGCAGGTTTCGGAAGTGTTTGACGGAAGGAATGAATGCACTTGGTGAGCTGTTTTTCTTTTGCTGACTGAACTCTGAATACTTACAAGAAGATTGAACTGGGTCTTTTCAGCTATCGAAGACGAAAGAATGGAGAGCAATGCTCTTGCGCATCGACTCGTAAAGCGACAGCACAGCGATGAACCGACGACTTCCGATGAAGAACCTGAAACCAAGGTTTGAAAGCCTTGAAGAGTTAGAGGGCCGTGATTCAGCTTCAAATGCTGTCCTCGACGATGAACGTAGAGGATGAGATGACGCAGCGCGTCTCCTTCGTGACTCTTCTCGAGGCGAAGGTCAACTTCCTTCGACGATCCACCTTCACCGACGAGAATCACATGGGCCTCTCACTTCACGATGTTCTTCCGAAGCATTCCGTTCTTGGACAATCTCACAAGTACAAGGTATTATTGCCAGTTTAAGAACTGTACCAACTTGACTTTACAGCTAATCACCGAATGGTCTCAACAAGAGTTTTTGCGGCGAAGTGCTGGACAAGAGCTGAAAGTGGCGCGTCGACGAAGAAAGTCGAAGCGAATTGGCTGGATCTTCCTCGATTTGCTTGTGGCTGTTGAGTACGCCAAAGCTTTCTCCTTCTTCTCCTGCCTCTCGGATAGTGATAAGGTATGTTTTCCCCAAATAAGTTGCTCTGTTCTATTGCATTTGCGCCATTTGGCAATTCATCAACCCTCCAGTGATAGAGGATTTACTGTTTCAGTCGGTGCTGATCCGTGGTACTGGTCTGAACTGCATGATCCTCACGCAAGCCTTCGATACTGTTCTACACAAGTCTGATTCGCTTCGTTTTCCCGATGGATACATGCTTGTCAATCGACTGAAGAAGTTTGCCTCAAACCCATTACGAGAGACTTGCAGGAAACGTTACCTCTCCATCGAGCTAGCCGAAGCGATCTGCAACCGAAGTGTCGAGCCCCTTCTTCGACTTCGACTTGACGAGAAGGAGTACGCTCTGTTAAAGGCCGTCGTTCTGTGCCACGCAGGTGTGTTCTCCTTTCTCCTTTGAGAGTACTTTGTGACGTAGCTCTAGTTGAGTGTTTCGGATGCTTTATCTCTCAGTCACCCTCTCTCTCTCAGCGCCCCCGTGGCCCCTAATATAGTCGGCGGCGTGCAAGTTGAAAGATCGAGCACGATTGAGGGAGCCATACGACGAGTGGAGACCAGCCAAGAGCAGCAGTAAAACATAAGCCAGGGGTCGAGTCCTAAAAAAAAGAGTGGAGAGACAGAGTTGGGTACAGGACAAGGTCGTTACTAGCCTTTTGATGTTTCCAGCCTGTGATGGCCTCAGCGACGAGGGTCGCCGTCTCGTCGAGGCGGAACGAAACGCTTTCGCCGGAGTTCTTCTCGAGTACTGTCGACGGAGTCGAGGAGCTGTTGAGGGGGCGACCCATTTTGCGAATGCTGTAGCGGTGCTCGACACGCTAGTTCATGCTTCGCAGAAGCATCGCTATTTCCATGTTCTTCTCAAGGTTCGAAACGTTCAAAGAAAGAAAGTCTCTCAGATGAATCATCAGCACAAATGCTACAGCAAGCACAACTGTCATCCTCTGGTCGACGAGCTCATGGACTGAAGACGCGTTCCACATCGGCACAATACAGCCTCCCCCTTCTCTTACAATGCTGACTCTCATTTTGTTTCTTTTTATTTCATGACAAGAGTTCATAATGAAAGAAGGAATAAATGGAATGAGATGACGAAGAAGGAGAAGAAATTGGTCCTCGTGTTTACTTCCTTGTCAACCCCAAAGGCCTTCACAAAGAACGAGGAAACACAAAGGGAAGCCTGCTATCAATCAGCGTCTAGGCATTTCAATTTTTAGGCTTCCGTTCTGTGAGCAGGCAATGTTTTTCAGCCCGCTGAGCTCCTCTTTGTACTGTTTGTAGAAAGAATTGTTGCGATGACTCGTCTGAAGCCACACTCCGAGAACAAAATCGGGCTCTTCGGAGCAATCGCCTATATCGTTGGATCCATGATTGGATCGGGAATCTTCGTGTCTCCCAAGGTTTGTCCTAGGTCTATTTCAAAATTGCTCTTTAGGGTATTTTGAAGCACACCGGGTCGGCTGGAATGGCACTAGTTCTATGGGCCGTCTCTGGAGTCATCGCAATGCTCAACGCTTTGGTTTGATACCGGTTGTAACTTTCAAAAGCCCACAGGTTTACATAGAACTAGGCACATCAATCCGAGAATCGGGCTCGGACTTTGCGTACTTGACTTATGTTGGCTGGAACTCGCTGGCTTTCGCCTTCCTCTGGTCCGGAGTTGTAGGCTTCATCTCGTGTGCAATTCTCGCCGAGACTTTTGGTGGCTATATCGCAGATGCCTTTGGACCTATTCGCGACTTTGACAATGCTCAAAAAGGACAAATAACAAAACTCACGGGCTTTGCTCTTCTGAGTAAGCTCTGTTCGTGCAACATTTCCTTCAGTGTTTCTAACTTGGATCAATCTTTTCTCTCTGCGGCGATATGCGGCCAAGTTTCAAGTGGTCGTCACGGTGATCAAACTTGTTTTTGTTGCGCTGATAATTCTTACTGGAGCCTATCACCTCTTTGTCAATAGTTCGCTTTTCTCTGTTGTTCACTGGAAATGATTTCAGGTCGAACAGAGCATTTCACAGGCGGAGCTCTGTTCAAAGACACCAAATGGTCGCCTAATGAACTGATCGTTGCCACTTTTTCTGGCACTTGGGCCTTTGCCGGCTTCACAATCCTCAATTATGGAGCTGAAGAAGTGAAGAATTATCGAAGGTCTGAGAGTTCATCAGCAGGGCAATCTTTAGAACGCTTCCAATCGCGGCGATCAGTGGAGTGGCCGTTGTCAGCGTGATTTACCTTCTTATCAACAGTTCCTACTTCGTTCTTCTCAAACCTCAAGACATCTTGGATTCGGATGCTGTGGCAACGGTTTTCATTATTCTTGTAGGGGGAACTCTGCTCAGGACTTTGCCAAGAAAGGCCTCGGCTACTTTCACTACGCGATGCCGGCCATAGTCGGGGTGCTGGTCATGGGCCCGTTGAACACAATTGTGTTCTCGAACAGTCGAACTGTCTTTGCTGGTGCGAGGAAGGGTCAGATGCCGACGTTCTTCGCCATAGTCAACGAGCAGCATGACAGTCCGAGGGCTGCAGTCTTATTTCCCGTATGTTCTTCCTTTGGTTCAAAAAGACCCGCTGCAGTCATTGATGGCTATGGCGCTTTCGTTTATCGGTTCCATCGAAGACATGGTCAACATTATCGGAGTGAGCGGCTCCTTTCAAACAGTTGTCACTGTGAGTGCTCTGCTTTGGATTCGATGGAAGAACATCTCCGTACACCCAGACGCCATAAGAGTAGCCTCGACTCCAAATATTTCTATTTCTTTTTAGTTCCCAGTGATAGTTCCACTCTCAGTTCTCCTTCTCTCCATCGTCCAAGTCGTCATCACAGCCGTGCAAGAACCCAAGAACATGGCAATCGGCTGTGGAGCAACACTCTTCTTTCTCGTTGCCTACTATCTGCTTCGGTACACGAGAGATCATAGAGGCCTCGCCAATCAAGTCAACGGTGTGTCCCTTCTTGATCATCGAGCATCACCTCTTGAAGAAGTGACAACTAAATGCGCCCAACTCGTCTTTGGGGCGGTCGTGGCTGGCAACGAAGAGGAAATGAACTCGACGGCGTCCTTCTCAACCACTGGCACGCAAAGGGAAGCCAAGTCCACTTCGAGTCTCATTCCAAAATTCTAATTATGCGCACTTGTATCATGAGCCCCTTTTTTCCATAAAGCTGTCGCCTGCATAAATTTGAATCCAATTATTCACAGCGGACAAGGGGCACGCCAAACCCTCGCGAAGGAAGTATGTAGAACGAACAGCGGAAAAGGGACGGCGCGAAACCACTTTTGCCAGTCTTCCTCTTTAGCTTTACTCATAGAGATAGAAAGGTTCTTCTTGAACAAAATTCAGAAGGAAGCGAGAAAGCAAGAGGAAATGTCGCCCGTAATCATCATTGAAGGAAGGTCATAGGTCTACCCTCATCTTTCTCGCTACACGCGGAAGCTTTATGATGCAGCGTCAGCTTGGTGCTGACTGCAGACCCACCACAGTTTACCTCCTTCTTCCCTCTCTACCTTTCCTTCAAGATGATCCCAGTATTCTTGTGCTCAAAGTCGCTGATGATTCCTTACGAGTCGGCGCGGTCGAGCTTCTCTTGTTCGATCTCGTCGAGATACGACAGTGGCCATAAATTAACTTCTGCTTGTAAGACTCGTTCAAAGAGGCTAAACTTGACAAAGAATTCTCTTTCGTGTCTCTGCCATATTTTTCCCTTTTGTTCTTCATGCTTTCAGGAAGTTCAAATTCATTGGTGTGCCAGAACAAAGATTGCGTCGAAGCGCTTTATTCGAAGGCGGTGTGGGAGGGATGGCGGACGAGTGCTTCACGACGGTCCGAGGTAGCAGG
>JAQIXL010001731.1:0-16110 GCA_034700245.1 Poikilolaimus oxycercus | reverse complement strand
GTTTGCTACCGTATCCTACAGTATCCATGGTGACTTTTGGATGTCACCATAGGAAGGAATTCACCGGCAGTACTGTACAACCACATCTGCTACCATCAAGAAATGAATCGAAAAGAAGAGGACCATGATGATGATGATGACGACGATGATGATAGCAATGATGATGCTTACGAAGAATAGTATAAGTTATTGTCGTCCTGTTGTCTCTCCTAGGCGGTCATGCACGTGTTTCATGTTCCTTCTAGCGTCTTTGTGGCTGGCTCGTCTCAGTCGGGCAAAAGCACTCTGATTCGTGAGATTGTCAAGAATCTGGATAAAATGTCTGACAAACCAATCAGTCGAATATTCTGGTATTGTTCGATTGAACCACGGGAGCCCATTGAGATTCCTGGGGTCGAGGTGCGACAGGGGATACTGGATCCCGATGAGCTCAAGGCGATTCCTGGTTACAAATGCGTCATTCTCGACGATGCCCTCGGCCATTACATGAAAAACAAGCAGGAACTAATCGATTTGTTCACCAAAGTGGTCTCACATTCTGGAACGTTGCTTTTTCTTGTTGTCCAGAGTCTCTTTACTCTTGACCGAGTGGCGCGGGCAAACTCTCAGTACATTTTGCTGACTCGTTCAACGGCGGACAAACTACAAATCCGCAATCTTGCACAGCAGATCGTACCCGAGAATCCAAAGTATGTTTTAGAGTCATACAGTGATGCTGTCGATGGAAGGCCTTACGGCCATTTGCTTTTGGATCTGCACCCGTTGACGGAGCGAGACTTTAGAGTTGTCGGCAACATTCTCGAAGAGGAGCACACCGCCTATGTTCCCAAACGCATTTCTACCTGAGTTGCGCCTGATGAGCGGTCGACAGACTACGCTGCAGCGTCTATCACGTCATCGGTCTTTCACAGAATCACTCTCACCACGAAAATGGCGCCGAGTAGTTGCAAACTGTGACAACCGTGAAGTGATGTTTCTCGTAGAGTGTGTCAGCAACCTCCTTGCCAATCAGATTCCCGTGACAGAGAAGGAGAGACGACGTCTGGTTGGTAATTTACCAGTTCTTAGAGATTTGGCACGACTTCGAGAGCCAGAAAAGGCCAGAGACCAATTCCTCAAGTACGGCTCACGTTTCATGACATCACTCGTACCGGCTGTACGATTACTGAGCGGTCATGCAGCACGCGATCAAATATCGTCTGGTTCCGCACTCACAGAGTCTAACGGACACGTCGGCGAGGATCGACGCAATGCGACTTCGTCTAGTCGCACTGCTAGACGACCCCACTTTAAAGGAGTTCGAAAAGAAGGCGCTGTACGAGGATTTGCTTCATCGATTCCAAGGCTACAAGAGAGAACTGGAGGAAGGAGGTCGCCTACCGATTCGGAAGATGGAGACGACGGAGGAGAGACCTCGAGAGATTATGAGGAGACCCAAGCGAGAGACCGCAACACAGACGGAATCTCTTAACGAGGCTACTGCCAAAGTGGATAACTTGGGAAGAGACCTGATCCTTGGCGCTCGTGAGCTGCGACAACGAGTGAAAGACCTGAGGGATTCAATGACTGGCTCGCATCGGGAACCTCCGGAAGAAGAGAAGAGCTTGTCAGAGGATGAAACTCAAGCGGGGACCCCAAGTGAGACGTCGACACAGGCCAGTCATTCGTCCAGTCGCATTGTTAAGCGCACCCGTGCCAAATTAGGTGTCCCGCCAAAGAAACCTAAAGTGTTCGTCTCATATACGAGTTTCGCACCACAGAAACGGAAGATTAAGAAGAAGACCAGACATCCAAGGAGTCGTCAGACCGGTAAAGGACGAGTCTACAGATGGAGGCTCTTCTAAAACAACTCTATTATGATCCGAAAGCACCCTATGGCTTCTCATCTGTTCGTGGCTTGCATTCAGAAGCGAAGAAGCGCAACAAGAAGATCACTTTGAAGCAAGTTCGCGAATGGTTAAGGAAACAAGACACTTACACTCTTCATGCTCCTGCCCGTTATAAAAAATTTCCAAGATCACGAGTAATCGGAGACGGCTATCACACCCACATGCAAGCGGATCTCGCAGACATGATGTCCCTGCGAAAATTCAATGACAACCACGTCTACTTTCTCACAGTAGTTGATGCTTACTCTCGTATGATTTACGCCGTTCCCTTGAAAACGAAGAAAGGAGCAGAAGTGCGCGATGCCTTCAAATCCTTATTCACCAAGTTAATTCCTACTCATCTCTGCACAGACAGAGGCAAGGAATTTTTTAACCGCGAGTGCCAAGAATGGTTTAAAGAGAACGGTGTAAACCATTACACTACCGGAAGTGAGCTGAAGGCATCCATGTGCGAGAGAGCAAATCGCACAATCAAAGAGCGCCTCTACCGCTACTTTACGGCAAACAGCACATGGCGATGGATCGATGTTCTCCCCGAGATCGTGGCAGGAATCAATGAACGAGTGAACCGCTCCATCGGCATGAAGCCAAATGACGTTCGTCCAGACTCATTTCTTCACCGGTTGAACGAAACGAAGATCGAGCCTCCTTTCCGAGTCGGAGACACGGTCAGGATCACGAAACAACGTGAAGTCTTCAGTAAAGGCTATCTGCCGCGATATCAAGAGGAGATTTTTGTGATCAAGGAAGCCTTCAATGCAAACCCGCCCTACTACGTGCTTCAAGACCTCAACGAGGAGAGTCTAGAAGGCCGCTTCTACTCCCATGAGCTCATCCATGCGACTCCCGTTAAAGAAAAGGAATACAAAATTGAGAAGATTTTGAGAAAACGCTCACGAAATGGCAAGACGGAGGTCTTAGTGAAGTGGTTGAACAAGAGCAGTGCCCACAACAGCTGGATCCCTGAGAAAGACGTCGTCAATCTTTAGTATGCCCTCACCTCGTGGAATTGATCGGTCGCTAGTTCTATTCTTCTCCCAGATTGTCATTTGCCTACTTGTTGTTGCCTGCGCCCTTGTGAATCTGTCTCTATCGAGAACAGAGGGAGAAGAGCAAAAGATTTGGATCGTTCTCTTGTGCTCTACTCTGTGCGTTCTGGTTCCCTCTCCACTAAACCTATCAATAAATAGTCTGAACAACAATCACTTTCGTCCTCACATTGAACTCGTCAGCCAGAATGGAAGGTCGATTGGTAACTCTCGTGTCTAACAACAAGAGTGGAAACCGAGCCTCCAATTTCACGACCCGACTCTCCGCGCCGCTCGATGTCTTTGGCTATGAGTGTGGACTAGTCGAAGTAATCTATCCCGAGACGCTGGGCAAGCTTACTGACAATCTGCATTATACGATTCATCTCAAGGACAAATCGCTCAGCACTGTCAATGTGCCTCCGGGAGATTACTTCAATATCCAATCTCTATTGAAAGCTATGGATAATTTGCCTAACAAACGACCAAAGCGAGCGGCAGATGCTCCTCCTCAGGATGCCCCTGAGAACAAGCAGGAGAAAAGGGACGATAAGAAAGACGGTCTAGAAAACGGATTACCTAACCAGAAGGGAGACAAGCAGGCAGAGAAAGGAGACAACCCGCCGGAGAAAGGAGTCAACCCGTCGGAGAAAGGAGACAAGCCGCCGGAGAAAGGAGACAAGCCGCCAGAGAAAGGAGGCAACCTACCAGAGAAAGGAGACAAGCCGCCGGAGAAAGGAGTCAACCCACCGGAGAAAGGAGACAAGCCGCCGGAGAAAGGAGGCAACCCGCCGGAGAAAGGAGACAAGCCGCCGGAGAAAGGAGACTTGCCGCCGGAGAAAGGAAGTAGGCCGCCAGAGAAAGGAGGCAAGCCACCGGAGAAAGGAGACAAGCCGCCGGAGAAAGGAGGCAAGCCACCGGAGAAAGGAGACAAGCCGCCAGAGAAAGGAGACAAGCCGTCAGAGAAAGGAGGCAAGCCACCGGAGAAAGGAGGTAAGCCACCGGAGAAAGGAGGCAAGCCACCGGAGAAAGGGGACAAGCCGCCAGAGAAAGGAGACAAGCCGTCAGAGAAAGGAGACAAGCCGACAGAGAAAGGAGACAAGCCGCCAGAGAAAGGAGACAAGTCAGAAAAGGGTGTAAACGACACGACAGAAAAAGGAAAGGCTCAGCAAAAAGGAGCACAAAAAGGCGACCTCATTGATAAAGGTGCAGGCCCCGCGAGCGGTCTACAGAAAAATGGCTCCCAGAAAAAGGACCAAAAGGGTCAAAAAGGCGACCCAGGCGAAGACGCCGGCAAAACGTTCCCCCCGCCGCCGCCTCCGCCGCCTCCCCCGCCGTCTACCGCCCTGGCTTCCTTCGCGTACCTTCCGCATGCCAACCGCGTTTGTTTAGCGCTAAATGAGGCCAAGGTCCAAAGGGTGGAACTCAGCGAGGCCCTGGCCTATCTGATTGGGTTCCGCCAACTCTCCCACACGAGGACTCACATTGGCGATTACATGCCAGAGATACGCTCCAGTGGAACAGCAATTTTCGTCCACGCTGACTGCATTCAACCCTCAGTGGTAGGAGACAAGAAGGCGAGCCTTCTTCGTGTCCTGCCAATGAAGTGGGATCAGCGTGGACTCATTAGCCATTCAATCGAGAACGTCTACTACTTCCCCGTGCTCTATGGGAGACTGGATACGATTCGGATTTCCCTCACAGATGCCAACGGAGAAGAGATTCCCTTTCTTAACAACGGTACTACCATTGTGACCCTTCATTTTAGACCTATTGAGCAATAAACATGATCAGTTGAGTCCCTGCACTACCATGGATCGGTCGATTGATGTATTTCGGGAACTGGGAAACGTCAATTGGGATGACGTTTTTAAAAAACAATCCCAACATGGCTCAGGACGCTACGTTGGCCTACGCCAACAGCGAGGGAGAGGCTTTGGAGACTTTTTACGAACCCTCAAATACATAATCCCCGCATTTCTGCGTTCCCCAGTTGGTCAAGAACTAATCGACCTCAGTAGAGGAGTTGTTCAAGACGTTCGAAGTGGAGAGAAACTAACTCGTTCATTGCGTCGGCGGGCTCGTCGATCCGTTCGCAACCTCGTTGGCATCGGCAAGAAGAAGAAGAGAGTTGTGCGTCGAAAGATGACCCCAAAGCGTGTCTTGAAGCGTCGACCAGCTGCAATTCGAAAGGGAAAAGCCACTCCTCGTAAGGCAGCAATCAAACCTCTTGCCATTTCTCGTAGTAGAGCGCTCGGTGAGCGGTCGCCTCTGTTTCTCCGTGCTGGGCAGATTTAATCACCATGTCAATGATCAGGAAAGGATCCGAAGCCGCGGCCATGTCTGAGCTCGATCTCTTCTCCCTCCCGGCGACGAATGTGGGAGTAGTCCAGACTCGCCTTGTTGAAGTGCCGCCGACGAATATCCTCTCTGAGGGTTCTCCGATCGAGTTTCGCATCCAGAATTCCCGCAACTTTATCGACTTGAAGCGCTCCTATCTCTGCTTGACTTTCAAAATCAAGCAGGCCGATGGTAAAGACATGACGGCGGTGTGGAAACGGCCCAAGTTTGATACTGTAACAGGACAGATGACTGAGGAAGAAGTCAAGGAGCTTACAATTGGTCCTGTGCAGACGATCGGTTGCAGCATTGTCAAGACGTTTCAGCTGAGCATCAACGGTGTGACCATCGGCGACACCAACGGCAACCAGGCTTATCGAAGCTATCTGGAAAGCGAGTTCTTCCTCGATGACGACGCACGCCAGTCACAGCTGGAGCAAGCCGGATACTTTATCGACGACACCTTTGACAATCACAAGGGCAAGGGCCACACGGCGCGGATGGAGATGTGCAAGCTGAGCAAGAACGTCCAAGTGATTGCTCCGCTGCATGTCGATTTGGCGCGACAGGGACGACTTCTGCTCCCGTTTCTCGACATTAAACTCTCCGTCTACCTGAACAGTCCAGACTTTTTTTTGGAATCATTCAATGGCTCACAGGCCGCCGCTGTCAAGTTTGTCATTGATTCCGCGAAGCTCTTGGTCTCGGAATGGGAGCTTCACGAAGAAGTGACGAACAGCGTTGAGAAGATGCTCCTGTCTGGTCATCCAGTACAGTATCCTCTCAGTCAGACCGCCTTGCGCACAATCTACATTGAAGAGGGACGGACGACGGCGCCGGAGAATGTCATCTGGAGCTCGGTGCTTCCTTCGCGAGTACTTGTTGGACTTGTCGAGACATCTGCCCTGAATGGAAACGTTGCCAAGTCGCCATTCAATTTCAAACACTTTGATGTTTCCAACATTTACCTGGATGCTGGCGGAAGAACCTTGCCGAATCGCCCTTTCAACCTCGACTATGCCAACGGGCAATTCCTTCAGGCCTTTTCAAGCACACAGGAAGCCCTCGGATTTGCTCGAGGCAGCGAGAGTAACGGTCTCACTCCTACCAAATGGTTGAATGGGCGAGTCGTCTATGCGTTTGAAGTGTCGCCGGGCTCACAGACGGAGATGTTTGACGTTCTGAAGAGGGGCACGACTAGTCTTCGCATTGAGTTTGCCAAGCCAGTGCCAAAGGGAGGTGTGGTCGCTGTAATCCTCGGAGAATTCCCTCAAGTCTTGACCTTTGATCGTGACCGTCGTCCTTTTATTGACACTGTCATTTGAGCTATGAATACTCATGAGATAAACGCGCTTCTTTTGAAACGAGTACCTCAGTTTTTGGGGACTTTTCCTGCCGACTGTCTTCCTCGAGTCGTGCCATGCTCCTTTTCTTTGGTGGCGAATCTTGATCCGTCCTCGAAGCCGGGCTCTCATTGGACGGCCTTAATTTCGCGCGGGAAAAGTCGTCTCTACTATTTCGACTCATTTGGTCGAGCTCCTAGAAGCAAGGAGATTCGAAAATGGATAAAATACCATGGCTTTCGAAGTGTTGTCTACAGTGAAGCCCGCAGTCAGACGAGAAGGGAATCAACTTGTGGCGCTTACACCGTCTACGTCATCTTCCGAATGTCGCGAGGAGATTCGTTTCGCACCATTGTCAAACGATTTCGCAACATGAAATCGGATGATCGATTCATTCGCCGGTTCATGCTGTCGAATTTTGGTTACAAAGTGCCATTACCTCGAAAATAGGCGGCCCCTTCTGACCTAATTTAGTTCTAAGCCACGCCCCTTTTAAACCACGCCCCTTTTAAATCCCGCCCCTTTTAAAAACTTACATTGTCCCTTTTTGTCCTATTACCGAGCGGCCGAGTCCTCATTTCTCTGTCCCGCCATGTCTGAGCCGAAGAAGCGACGCCAAGTTGCCAAGGAAGAGGGAGCCGAGGTGCAAAGTCAGCCTCGAGGAGAGATCAAGGTCGAGGACATCAAGCCCGAACCTGAGACGGCAGAGTCTCCTCTCAAGACCATCGTCGAATCAATCAACGAAGACTTGGGGAAGGTTGAAAAGTCTCCGCCGGCTCCTTTCGATGTCTACACACTGGGGCTGGTGTCTCACTTGCTCCAGTTTGTGGCAACTCAAAAGGTTCCCAATGTTCTCATCTTAACCTACACGGCTCTCCTCGCGGATTTGCTCAAGACAGAAGGCCCTTCAAGCAAGAGCATGCTGCGCGAGCTTGTTCGCATGTGTGGCAATGCCCTGATCCGCGAGCTGGTCTCGTCTCCCGACAAAGACATTCCAGCCGCGGAATTGGTTCAATTCCTGAGGATGTCTGGAATTGCTTTGCTCCAAGACCGGCAAGGACGCCCTCCGAGGAATGAAAAGGAACGCTTTGTGCAAACCAATTCATCCCAACTGCTGCGAGACCTCAAAATGAGTGGAGAGAAGAAAAATCCCCTCAAGGAGCTTCTTCAACAGTTGACTACTGGATTTTTCAAAGATGTGACGATCTCGTCGCCACTCGAAAACCCCCCACTTCCTCCTCCCCCTCCCCCACCTAGCACTCAACCAAAATCTGTTGGTGTCAATACTCTCTCAAGTCGAAAACGTCCCCACCCCCCTGATTCGTGTGCCCCGGCAAGTCAGTATCAGCACGTGGCTAGTACTTACTATGACGCCGTGAACCACACTTTCAACCATGTCACCTCTATTGTTACCGCTATCCCAAAATAAATTAGTTGCTTATGCTAACCGCCCTGTGTGCGGTTGCGCTTCTAATTGTTTTCTCAAGTGCAGATAAAAATTGCAGTCTCGAGAAATTGTTTACCACTTTTGGATCCCGCACCCTAATTTACAAAACCGAACCCGTGAGGAAGGTCGAAGTTACTGAGCTGCGGCGGAAGGACTTTTCTTTGGCTGTCGTCACAGTGATCCCCTTTCGGCTCCAGTCTCTAACGCACATGTGCTGGCCACTAAGAAAAGTCTGTTACGAGATGTCAACGCTGAGAATCGGAGCGGACACAAAAGCTACCGTACCTAAAGGAGCGAAACATGTTGAGCGCTGCGTAGGTTGAGGGGAAAGGGGTCCCTTTTTTGGGTAGGCTGAGGGGAAAAGTGACCCTTTTTAGGGTAGGTTGAGGGGAAATGGGACCCTTTTTAGGGTAGGTCGAGGGGGAAATGGGACCCTTTTTAGGGTAGGTCGAGGGGGAAATGGGACCCTTTTTAGGGTAGGTTGAGGGGGAAATGGGAGGCCTCTGGGGCCCCGTGGAGGGGAAACACGACGATGCAAACAGGGGGAAAGGGGGGAATTTCGGATGGATACTACTACCCTCTAACGGAACTTATTTGGGCAGGTAGTCGGATATTCTCTTGATTTTTTTTGATCTGCAGTCCTCTCCGTTGGAACCAGAGTGAGCCGACGATGGAATGTGCTCGCTTTCAGAGCAAGGGGAACACCATTTCGATTCTTGGATTTAGTGGACAGCAAATTAGTCCTCCCTTCGTGCACTTCATTCTAACAACTGGTTCGTCTTCTCAATTTACTATTAGGGCTACTTGAAGCTATTAGCGACTTTGCCGATTACAAGTTCTTGCATTCATCAAGGAAAATTGTGGAAACAGTTCCGATTTCCTTGGTGGCTCCACTTACGGGCAACGCGGCTATGACGTTTATGTTTGTCAACGAATTGAGTCCAACCGCTCAACTACCGTTTCCAGTCATTCAGCAAATCCAGCCTGGAATGGTGTGTTTACAGTGTAATGTAGCTGTGCTACATTGCTCCTAAAGTCGCTTATTGTTGTACTTCTTCTAGTGCGTGTGCGGCGCGCGCGCCATTTCTTTGTATTTCGTGCGTCTTTGGGCTTTTAGGCAGTCTCTTGGTTGGAGCTCATAGCGTGCGGTTGCGTGTTGTTTTGTGGTTTGCCTTGGTTTCGGTGTTTCTTTCGAAGTAAAACTCTTTCTTCTCTTGACGGAGAGTTGGAGCACGTTGGGTTTGAGATTGGAAGCAAAAGAAAGGGAACTGGGATCCTCCTCGCGCGGGATTGTCCCACTTGACACGCTAGCCACGTCATCTCGACGTTACAACAGATTTCTACTCAACGCAATAGTTCAGAATTCATTTGGAACATTAACGTTTTACTCGCGTGACCTTAGCTTCAACTCGAAACTTCAGTTTGATAGTGCTCAGCTCTTGAATTTGACGTTTGTCCCTTTTTTAGTTTTTGAAGATGACCCGATTTAGCGCTGAAACGGCTGGAAGTTGGAAATGGATAGCGATTCCGAGCAACGTATACACGATCATCGCCTCACCGTCTTCCAACTACACTCTGCTCATCGATTCAAATCAACGTTAGTTGAGAGACTTTGAAGCGATCTTCAAAGCCAATTCAACGTTCGTCAATATCGGCGACCGTGGCTTGATTGTGTCAGACAAGTTTCCCGAAGGACAGCCAGCTTTGATTACCACTATCGCTCTCCGACTGACCTCAACACATGAGTTGGCGACTTTTGAGGTTGAATTCGGTGAGTTATTCTCGATCTCTTACCACTTTTAGTAAAACTTAACTTCGGCGTCGATGGCTTTGTGACGTTAACATTTCTCACGACGGCTACCAACAACACCTGCATTACGTTTGTTTTTCCAATCACTTCGAAACTTGTGTAGAATCAATCCTTTGCTGCCGGATCACACAACTTTTACCGGCTTTGGTTATGGCTTGATCTTCCATGCGATTGGTGGTGGAGACTCCGCCGGTGGCGTCGGGGTCTCTTTTCTTATTCGCTATTTTGTTCGCGAACCGGCAACCACCCAGCTGCCAACATCAGCCACGCAGTCAAGTTTATTTGTGACCAGCCCGACCAGGACTGCATCCACGACCACAACAAGCATCGCTCAAACAAGCTCGATCACCCTGCCGACGACGAGTAGCACCAGAAAGATTTTTCCATTGTTTTTGCTACTTGCCCTCCTAACTTTCAAGTGAAAATTTAGGTATCCTCTGCAAAACATGACACAATAAATCAATCGAAAAAAGCTGTGTCAGTGTCGCTATGCGTAGCAAACAAAAGCCCGAATGTCTCACCAATTTTGAATGCTGCGTTTCCGTGAAGTTTGTTCATTTTTCAAGCAAGTGGCTAGAGACTTCTGACGTCAACTTCACTCCGACTGCGTAGTCCAGTGGCGATGGTGGCGGTGTACCAATTAGTCATCGCTCTACGAGGGCGAGCTTTCTTCTTCTGCATTACAACGCGCTAAGAAAAGAAGATCCGGCGCGATGACGCGCACCACTCTTTGATCTAAAAACAGCCACTCCGGTCTCACTACATAAGCGTGGCGCCTGTTGCACTCTTTCGCTTTTTCCTTCCGATCAGAGCTGAGCGAGAGCCCTAAGGTCCAGTTCAGTTGGGAGATTTTTCTCGCTCGGAATAAAAAAACCGGCAGCCGGTTTATTCGCGTTTCGCAAAAACCTTTGAAGCTGTTTCTCTCGACCTTTGAAGTTGATTCAACGCTTTTCATGATCTATTTTTTTAAAGATCCCCAACTAAGATTGAAGCGATGGTGCTGGAAGAAGGATCGCTGGACCAAACGTTCGATGAACTTCTTCAACAAGAAAAGTATCGATATTGTTGTGGCTGTACCAATGTCAAGGTATGTTTTTCTACACCCACTGCAACTGGCGATTTTAGCAATTCGCTTTTGTCGTGTGCATCATTGGTGTCATTCTCTCAGTCTTGAGCTTGCCCGGCAACATTGTCGGCTCCATCATCGCCCTCATCATTTATGGATTCGCCATCAGAGCGCTCACATCGAAAGGCCGACACACGAGCCTCCTGCCAGTCATTATCCTATACGTGAGTGTTATTGCATAGCCCATGTTTAAAACAATCACAGAAATCTGCGTTCAAACGTTTGAGAACTTGAACTTTGCAGGTCATCGGAGCAATTCTTCTGGCGATCGCCCTCTTCACCACTCCGTTGTTGTTCATCTTCGGCAACCAGACCAAGGCTGGAAGACAACAAAAGCTGTCGAAGGCCACCCGCATCGGCGCGGCTGCTATTGCCTTCGTCATAATCCTTCTCTGTCTCCTTCTGCAACTCTGGATCCTTAGAGGTCTCCACCTGGCCCAGAAGTTCCTCAAGGAGGCTCATCAACTTCGCGCTGCCGCATTGGGCCGAATGAATTTTGTGTAATTTATGCATATTTTGCCAGGTTATTTTGAAATCTACAGGACAATATTGAATTTATTTGTTAATATTTATTTTGAAAAATATTTTTTCATCAAATTGAGGGGAGGGCAATGCCGAGACAGATGATCAAACCCTCAGTGCTTCACCCGTCTTGATGCCAATTCATTGGAAATTGACATGAAACTCTGGATTGCGAGAAGAACTGGCAAACGGACGAGGTAAAACCCTGAGGCGAGGTCGATAATCTGGTTGGACTCTTTCCGCTAGCTGTCTCTTGTTTCTTCGGACTTGAAGCTTCTCCAAACTCTAACTCTCTGGCATCTCTTTGTTGTGCGTCGACATTTTTCCTCGGCACTCTCGGTACGCGTGCCCTTACCACATGCTTTGAGCGAACTCTCCGCACATTAACCACTCACAGAAATCGAACTCAAAGGGGCACATTTTTCACTCTTTCGGAACGCTCGAACATTCAACCAAATCAGTCTCTTCAAACTGTCAGACACTGCAACAAAATCACGTCAGTGAGATATTTTAATTTTTTTTCTGGTCTTCTTAATAACCACGCGAGCAATGCTTATAAATTCGAAGTCGCTGATCGCGATTGTGAGCAAAGCACGAATTGATAGCGGGAAGAGTCATAATTGGGCTTTCGCTCTGCAATAGATGGACTTCAAGTTCAAGTTCAGCTGGCTGGACGGCGCCCACAAAGGCGTCCAACTCGGTCAGGTGCTCTTGATCCAGTCTTCCTTCGTAAATGTCCATGTGAACTTTCAACGAAGGACAGTTTCTGAGTTCAAGGGCTAGATCGTCGAGAGGTTCCCCTGAAACCTTACTGTACTTTTTTTTCAGAACTCACCCCAGATTCGGAAAACATCAAGTTCGCTCCTCATTCTCGTTGCAACAGCATAATGAACGGCTTCGCGAAAAGCGCTTAGATAGTCTTCTCGTGGACTTCTTTCCCAAACTCGAACTCTAAAATGGGCAAACTTCTTCGTCATCTGCTAGACTTACAGAACTCCAAATGATCTTTTTGTTTCCACGAGAAAAATTCCAATTCGACTTGGGCTTCGTCGCCAACTTCGACAATGTTTCGCGGCGAATTCGATGCATTTTCGAATCAATGGCTTCTGGTATCCATGTGGAAAGACCAGCAACAGAAGAATACCCACAAGAAAGAAAATTCCAAAAAACGGCATAGCAAATGGGGTTTTCTCAATAATTTCAGCTAGGCAGAAGCTGAAGAGACAAAATACACTAACGAAGAGGAAATAGAAAGTAAGACACAATCGTCTCAACCATTTTCCGATGCAAATGAATTCTCCAAGTGGCGATAAAAGTCGGATTTCATTTCTTATTCTTATTTCTCCTTTAGACTTAAGGGTGACAGCTTGTTCGTGTCGAAAAATTGATGGAACAAGTTGAATGGAAACTTCGTCGGCAGATGTGAGAGAGGACAAAATGGCCGATTCGAGACGAGGATCTTCATCAATTCGATCTTTTAGCGAGTGACGAAAGAAGCGACAGGTTCGTGAAAGACGAACAAGAGAAATAAGATCAAGGCGTTTATAGACAGTTTCCAGAAAAGCCTCATATTGCTTGGTTGTCATTCGAGAAAAAATAGAACAGGGGGTTGCAGTAGGAAATTGGGAAACAACTGAAGGAAGACCCTCAGGCGAAGGTCGATAATCTCGTTGGACCCTTTCCTCTAGCCGTCTCTCGCTTCTCCGGATGCTTCTCTAGACGCTAACTCTCTGGGTTCTCTTTGTTGTGAATTGAAAATTTCCATCTCTTGTGCATTCCACTAGCTCGGTGCACGCGCCCTCAGCAAGTGCATTCCATCGCCCTCCAACACCCCCACACAAAATAAGGCTAACGGGGAACACTCGGCATGTGGTCAAGAGAGGCGAGGCGGGCAGAGTTGAGGCTTCAGGCTAGGAGTTGTGAGACAGCTAGAGGAAGCTGCATCCAGCCCGGGTATTGACGGCGAGAGAAGGCCTTTTCCTTGACCATTTCGCAATTTCAACTCCAACCCTGCTTCCATGTCCATTTTCTTCGTTGATGAAGCTTTTTTGAAGAACGTCTTCCAGCACCTTGATCTTTGTTCTCTTGTTCGCCTTTCTCAAACCTGTCGCTTCTTTCGTCATTCATTGAAAAAATCTAATAAATAAAGATCCCGGTCTAGAAGCGACAATTTTTGCACGAATAAGTGCTGTCGATGAAGTTGTCATTCGATTTTTACCCTCAATTAATCGAATTCCAGAATTTGTTATCTTTCGATCAAATGCTGAACCTAGAACTCGATGTGAAATCCGGCTTTTATCGCCACTTGGTGAATTTCTCGATGCCGGTAAATGTTTGTATCCATTATTTTTATTCGGTCTCGTTCTTATTACTATAGTTTTTGTGACTGTTTGTCTGTTCATTGGTCTGGTTTTTCAGAACAATCCTGTTATCATGATCTTAATGCTCATTATTTTGGTTGCTTATCCATTCGTTTTTCGCTACCTTTTTGAGGATGATTTTCGCAAGCCTTGGTTGACACGAAGAATCCAATTTGCTGCTAAATATTATCATGAAGTGCCACGAAACCCACGACCTTTTGGGGTTTTTCTTGTCGAAATGAAGCAAGAAGGAAGAATACTGTGAGTGTAGCATCCATTGAAAAACTTCTGTGTACGATTCCAGGACAAAAGTTTGGGAGAGAAGCCCACGAGCAGACTATATTAGTGCTTTCCGCGAAGCTGTTCGTCAAACTCTTGCAATACGAAGGAGGGCCATACTCGAAACTTCTTCCATCTGGGGTTAGTTGCATTCATCTGAATAAGACACCTTTTAGGTGAAGCACTGGACGAATTGGCTGAAGAACTCGCCAATTGTTCGACGCTGAAAGCGCACATGGGCGTTCTCGAAAATGCTCTGACGGAACAGCAACAAACAGATTTGGATGCTTTTGTCGGCTCCGTTCAGCCAGCTCAACTTCAGCTTCACGTCCATCCTTTTGAGGACGAAGGCGCAATCGCACGGCTTCCCGCCATCCATGCGTGTTTTAGTCATCGTCGTTATCAGCAACTCCGAATTTATAAATAAAACTAACAGCAGAGGCGTTTTTGAACTTTGGAACAGTGTGGATTAGCGTCATACACAGTGGTTAAACCAGGTCGGCCAAAAGCCGGGTACAGTCTGTTCCACGGCTAAATCCGAATTTGCGCGCGCAGTTTGTTCGTATAATCCGTACTGAAGAATTGTTTTTCTTGAACAAATAAGGGTTTTCGCGTTTTTCTAGGGCTAAAAGTCTATTTAGCGGCAATATCTCACCTTAACTTTGTGCGCACCATCTCATTCGGTTGGTAGAAGGCGAAAGAAGAACGCGCCAGGCCCAGAAAAATTAGATCTCTGGATTTCGAAAACATCGATTTTTAAGAGGTTTCATTTCCCGTCTCAACTTTATGGTCGATTTCGATCGATTTCCAAGAAAATCTCACCTTACGGTTGTGAAGCAACCCTCATAGCATGTTTATAAAAGCAAAACACGCCGAAAGAAGCACTAATCGGTGACATTCCTAGATTTCGAAGTCGGAAATCAGAGCGATTTGGTTGTTGCACGACATTTACCAATTGACAGTCCATTTTCATGAAGCGCTTTTCTAAGCTTTCTGTTTACTTCTGCTTGTGTTTGGCCTTATCAAGGTGCGGCGCATATTTTTCCGAACATGAAATAGCTGGATGAACTCTGTTCAAGTACTCAAAGGGACTAAACGGCCAGCTTTCCTCCTCAGTAAAGTTCATGCCAGTTTCGCGCGCCGAAAAATTTCCGCCGGCGCCGAGCCGGGTTACGGTAGGCGCCAGGATTAGCCAGTGGAACAGACTGTACAGCGTCTCATTGAGGACATGCGAAGGCAATGAGCCTATTATGTACATCTCTTTCGTTGCTTTCTTTGCTTGGGTGTTTTGTCCTCGTCAGTATTGTTTGGTCAACAACGATAGCTTCTCAACTCAGCTATATCAATGAGTAGCAGTTGGCTGTACGAGAATAAAGTGCATTAGAGATTACAAGCGTGATACAGGAGGACGTTCTGAACATTGGCAGGAGGAGGCGCCGTAGTACATTTGGAAGAGAAGGAAATTGAGTTTGAAAACACCGAAAAGAAAGACTAAAGCAAGAAAACGAGGAAAGAAGAGCAGCGCGAAGCGACGACGGTAAACTTCGTACAGAGGTGGATCGAGGTGGGTCAAGCAGCAGTAGTAGTCCTGTCCAACATTCTCTGCATTTTACCAGTCGAGGCGGCGCCTCGCCCCCAGGGAACTACACCTGTGAACAGTAAAGAAGCAAAATTCGTCGAAACAGAGCTCGTTCCACCTCGTTCCAAGGTGGATCCACCTAGTGGATCAAACTTTGGGTAGGTCAAACTTGCTCGTTTTGGGTTCGGGCTTGAACAAGCTCAATTACCTCCGTTCTTTCAGCGATTTGCCTTCAACGAGTGCCAATAGCACCCCCGCACCTAAAGAAATGTGGAACAGAAGCAAAAACAAGCAAAATCAGTTGAAAATGAGCTCGTTCCCACCTCGTTCCCACCTCGATCCCCTGGATCGAGCTGGCGCCACCCTGGCGCCAACTTTGCCTATTTT
>JAQIXL010001730.1:0-16114 GCA_034700245.1 Poikilolaimus oxycercus | reverse complement strand
ACAATAGCAATCCCGGTTTATTCGAGTCTGGCTGGGGCCGAGAGGCCCGGCCGCGTCGTCGTCGTCTCCCGCCGTCGCCTGCGCCGTCTCCTCCCCTTCCCTCCCTCCCTTCGAATAAATTCTTTCAATGTCAATGTGCAAAGTGCCACGCCCTTGTCACACGCCGCAGTTTATTGATCGCGACTGAGGCAATAAACTTCAATAGATTTATTGTCGCGTCAACGTCACAACAACGTCTTGCTAGAATGCAATCCAAATGACAAGAACTAGTTCAACTGATTGTGAGAGCAAACTTTTATCGTTCAGAAATTGCAAAGCATTTTTCTGTTGCATTGTACATTCATCGGGAAGCAGTTAGTGAAATCCTCACTGTCGTCAGTACGAAAAATCCATGCCGAACAGCAGCCCTTGTAAAAGCACAAGAAATGTGAATGAAAAGACAACGAGAAGCCAATAGAACGCCTGGTGCCACTAAAAGTGCGTCGAGACGTTTGTTTCTGTACGATTCCGCCGTAAGTCGAGGTTGTCCGCTGCTTGAGCGTTGCTGTCCCAAGACGTGGGAGTTGCTTGAAGACGAATAATTCCTGATTGGAATGACAGCATATGAAAGTTTGTTTCAGTAGCGGCATTCAGATGATGAGGAAAAAACTCCCGTCGGCCTAAATGCCGCAACCTCTCACTAGATTTTCTATGTACAGTTTGACTGCTCCTGATTGTGAGCAGACTACAGACAGCCTTTGGCTGCGAAGAAGAACATTCAAGGTTGCCGCGTCGCTATGTTTTCTCTAGAGAAACAGTCAAAAATCATTCAAGCAGATTTTATTTAACGTGCCAGCAAAATATTAGAAGTCTTTTCGTGTAAACACTTTATTGAAAGACGGGATTATTTGTCGAAGACGATGTGCTTTACGCGAGAGGACCACATGAACCTTTGCTGGAGGTTCTCCTATAACGTATTCTTTAGTCAGCAAGTTGTGCTCACCTTGAACGTTGTCTCTTTCGAGGGCGTCACTCGCTGAGCGAGGAGTCCGGCGAGGAAGCGGTACTCGGCGTGAGGCGACTCGGGCACGAAGTCGCGCATCACGACGTCCATAAAGCGAGTGATGAGCAACGTTCTCGCGATGATCTGCAATGCAAAAACATGTCCTTAGCCCATTTATATAGATGGCTGCGCTAAAAAGAGGCATACATGAATGTTTGGAAGGTACTTGTCGCTGTCGGAGGGCGACGCCGTCGTATAAAGTCGGACGAGAAAGCTGGCATCATTTTTGTTCTGCAATTTTGTTTTTAGTTTTTATTTCTCACCGCTTCAATGAGCTCGACGAGGTCGCTCTCGATAGCGAGAGTGAGGGAGAGATCGCAGACGTTGAGTCGACGTGCCAGTTTGATGATGTCGGTCGCGTTCGACACGGTCGCCGGCCCGAGGTACAGTACTGTCGCTGATTTAGTAGCCATCGAGGCAAGATTTTGCCTCGAGTGAGTACTGTATTGCGTCACGGAAAATCCGGCGTGCGTTACTACGGTAGTCGACGCGCGGTTTGCTGTTTCTGCGTGATATCCGTGTTTTTCATTGAGTTTGCTTGTGTTTCAACGATGAAACACTTCCCAGCGCCGTGGAAAATGTTTTGCGGGGTGAAAATGATAGAAAGCAGAGGGGAAAGCGCTGAAAGCGACGAAAAGTTGGAAAATCGCAGCGCACTACCGTATAAACGCACGCCGGATTTTTCGTGACGCAATACAGTACTCACTCGAGGCAAAATCTTGCCTCGATGGCTACTAAATCAGCGACAGTACTGTAGCGACGTGTGAGAACGTAGACGAGGACCTGAAGCGCGACCTACAGTACACCAAAGGCTCACGATGTTCACTGTCTGGATGGGGAAGTCGAGGAACTGGTACTCGCTGATGTTCGGTGTGTCGTCGAAGAGTTGTTGAAAGAAATAGCTGGAAGTTTCAAATTGTTACACTCTTACAAAACTCTCACAATCAGATACGTTTAGAGCAACCCACCAGGTACTGTGCAACATGGCCCGCGAGAGACTGATTCGGCCGCCGTCGCAACCGACGACGATGAAGTCGCGAGCACCGAATTGAAGCGTCTGGAGGCGGAAGTCGCCGACACGGACGCGTAGCGCCGTCGTTGCTGTCAGGAAGTTCGGCACATTAAAGGTGACGGCGTCGAAGAGGAGCTCGACAACGAGAACGAGACGGCAACCGACGGCCCACAGCGCGTCGGTCAGAATCGGCGCACCTCCTTCCGGCACTGACGAATAAGCGTCGATCATGTCGAGAACGGTGCCGAGGAGCATCGAGACGGCCTCCGGGCAGCAGCCGTGCGGCAGCGTCACCGCCGGCTCGTCGACGACCAGAACGACTGCAAAAGTTCGCATATTTAGCAAAAGCAAATTTTTTTTCGAACTATGGAGATTTTACGAATTTGCTTGCTTTCTTACTTTCCTTCGAAAAGCCGCCGGTGGCCTTGAGGAGGAAGCGGACGTGAAGAAGCTTGGCGCTAGCTTGAAACGAGAGCATAACTGGCTGGATTGACAAGACTCTTCGCCTGGTCGTGTCGAACGTTCTGGAATACTTTTTCACATGAAAAACGTCTAATCAAGGTTTGAAACCTTCGGATTTCCCAATAGTGAGAGTACGCGTTGTACGTGGTGTCAACAATGACCGTGCAGTCGTTGGCATAGTCGAACGGCCCGAACACATCGATCTCCGACACGAAGAGCACTTTGCGGCCTGCAAGCAGCTCCTCTGTTCTGAGCGAGTAGACAAACCTTGGTGTGTGACCGTCGCCGGCGCCGCCATCGATAGAAAACAATGAAGCTGAGATTCAAAAGTTCCCGAAAAGAGACATTCTAAGAATCTTTGCGCTTATACGAGAGTGGACGGTTTTGAATTCTAATGCGGTGTACCCATGGTGTTGATAATGCCTTGAGTCTGAGCTGCTGCTATCGCGGCGCATCCATTGCTTTCATCCTCGCGATCATGACCAAAAACTTTATTGAAAGTAGTAATTGCAGGAGAAATTGAAACAAAGATACTCGCAAATAAGCACTACACTAGACAACGCGTAGGCCACAAACAGACCGTAGAAGGCGACTTCGCACTGAAGAAGCGTGAGCACATTCGTTTGACCGCCGCCCGGATTCTGATAGGCCGGCGTGGGAGCTTCATATCGTTCAGAGATTCGCTGAAATGCTGGCAGAACTGTCAATAGAGCTCGATTGAAGCGTTCGAAGAGACGACGATTTCTTCTAAAGGTGTAGGAGAGTACTTTCAAGCGAATCAAAACAGACCTGGACATAATGAAAGCACCTAGAACAGTGGAGAGATGTTGATCAATGACGAGAAGAAGGTTACTCGTTCGATTGCAGCGCATTATGGGAGCTGAGGGATAGACATAAGCAGCCATCGCGAAATGCCTTGGTTGACTCACACGCCGTACCAACTTTTCAAAGCCTTCAACTCCGGCTTCTGGGAAGGTTTCAATTCTAAAAATCCAAAGAATACTGAACGACAAGTTGCACACTTCGACTGAAGTGAATTTAACTGATCACATTGCGCTGGCAGGCATACATCGAATAGTCTCCAATGGTCATCTTTCACTTCGAGGTAGACAAAGCCCTAAAGTGAAGTATTGACAAGCTTTTTTGTGTTGCCAGCACAAACTTCATCTTGCATGGCCCGAATGGCCCCATCGACCGAGTCGAAGAAGGCAGCCCGTCGTCGGGGCACCGTCATGTGACTCTTCAAGGAGGCTTCAAACGCCATTTCCATCAACAAAGAGAACCACATCCAGAAGAGGAAAAGGATCTGAAAGGTTTTGTCTCAGAAAAAAAAGGTGGACAAACCATTGCAACAGTCGTTTCGGCTCTCGGAGTAACTGGCGAAATCTGTTTCAGTAAAATGGAAAGAAGCCGCCAGCATTCTCGACCAAAGCTCCGAGGAGACAATGCCGATTGTCGTAAGGCAATGAGGAAAGCCACACATAAGAGCGCTAGAGTAACAAGCCCGTAAATGGTTAATTGAAAAGTCGTTGCCACAAAGTCCACCTTGTGCAATTTCTCTGTTCACTCAGAAAATTAGGACAAAAAACGAGCCAACGATTTTCGGTCATCCAGTAGAAACGATTCGCGTATTTCACGGGTTGTGAGCAGTAAACACTCGAAAATGGAAATGTGGTCTTTAACGAAAGCGGGAAGGCAACCAGGTCAACCGAATCTAAGCGACATTTTTCACTTTTGTAGGTTACCATTTTCGAGTAGTGCAAGACTCTTAGACTCTGAGAAGAAAGCATCACTGATATGAAGAGTATACGGAATATCGGTCAGTCGAAAAACAATCTGTGAGGAAACAGAATTATTTTACAATGAGAAAATGAAGTCGTTGTTGAGGGCATGTCAAGAGCTTGTTCGAGTCTGATGCATCAAGAGCGATGCCTAGACGCAGTGGACGTTCTTCTGTCGGCATTTTGATGGCCTTGCTTGCCCTTGAGGGCTGAATCCATATTTCGTTTCAAGAGATGTAATTCGATCTCGCGGAAATTGGCGACCGGTGGCGGGAGTTGTTCTCAAGGTAACCTCGGCAATGAGAAGTCTAGGACAATCGATTTATCTCGTGACGTGAAAATTGATAAAAGAAAGCAAGTTCGGTGAGCAGTACTGCAGTTGAAAAGCCATAAGCCACGAGAAGTCCGTAGAAGGCCAGTTGGCATTGAAAAAGAGTGAGAATGTTAGTCTCTCCTCCGCCTGGGTTCTGATAAATCGGTGACGGTAAATTATAGCGCTTTGAGATGCGCTCAAACGATGGCTCAGCGGTCAACACCGCGCGGTTAAAACGCTCTAGCAAACGGCGACTTCTTCTATAAAATATTTTTATCTCTTTTAGCAAGTTTTACAATTCAGTACTCACCTGGACAGAACGAAGCCAGAGAGTGTTGGTGTCAGAGAGCGATCAGCAACCCAGAGAATGCTGCTTGTGCGATTGAAACGCATAATAGACGCTTCAGGATTTGGCTGACCGCCCATGCCAAATGTCTTTGGACCAAAGAAGTGGCTCATTACGTCCTCAAACGTTCTATCGCCGAGGATAGCGTATTGAATTCTATCAAAATTAAGGTCGAATAGAAAAAATGACCTGGATTCTAGCGCTTTTAGTTGCTCGCACTGCGATGGTTTGCAGGCATGAAAGAGGCTCCAGCTAGTCTCAATGTTGATGTAAGTGAAACCCTAGATCGAAAGTGTGGCAGTTGTTTGACTGCCGTCCGACCTGATGCTGAATTGCTTCAATAGCTCCATCAACAGAGTCAAAGTAAGCCGCACGCCTTCTGGGAGCGGTTAAGTGGCTCTTCATGGCTCCCTCATAGATGGTATCGATTAGAAAACAGAACCACATCCAGGTTATGAGTAGAATCTGCAAAGTCAAGAACAATTTTAGATCCTACTAAAATGTATTACTTACCACAGGAATAGATGCTTCATCTCTGTGAGCGATTGGCGAAATTTGTTTTATCAAAGCTCCTAGGAGGCGCCAGGACGCACGCCCAAAACTACGTAGTGAAAGACCAGGCCGATGGAGGGCTATGACTGAGGCAATAATGAGAAGAGCCCCAAGAATGCTCAAGTAGAGCGTTGTGCGGAATGCAGAGACAATAAATTCAACTCTAAGTAATTCCTCTACAACCGAAGGCTGTTGGATCCATGAAAGCTTACTATTTTCCATCATCCAGTAGAAGAAATATGAGTATTCGACGGGCTGTGAAAGGTAGACGATTTCCATATGATCGTTGCTGTGAGAAAAAAGGCGGCCCACAATGTCAATTGAGCCTCAACAGGGGCATTTCAATGCCGAATTACATCAGTCTCACCATTTAAGAAATGCGGACGGCTTGTTTCCCAACGATCAAAGTCTTGATTCAACGTCAGCGTAAACGGAATTTCAGCAAGTTGGAGTACAATCTATGATTTTAGCGTGATTTGGATAGGAATCACCTGGAGCATTTCGAGGAAATAGCCTGGTCGCTCACAGTTGTGAAGATCATGCCGAGGACACAAGAGGAGTTTATTCTCGAAAATATTCAAAAGAGGAGCCCCAATGCGCACCGGCTGCATTCTGGCATCGATTTTCTTGGAGAGAATGTGTCCGGTCATAAGAGCTCTTGAGCTCAGCGAAACCTTACCCAGAAGAGCCAAATGTCAAGAAGGAAGCATGCTTTGAAGAATTCAATGTTCAGCGTCTAAATTCCTAATGCTCAACGGCTGGCGTTTCAAAGGCGGTGGACAAGCAGTTCTAGGACAAGCACTAGGTAGCCAAAGAATAGACAGCCATAAGGCCATAGAAGGCTAGCTGGCATTGAAAGAGCGTGAGCACGTCGGTTTGACCGCCTCCAGGATTCAGATATGCGGGAAGTGGAGCTTCGTATCGTTTGGCAATTCGTTGAAACGCCGGCAGCACGGTCACCAAGGCCCTATTGAAGCGCTCAAAGAGACGACGGCTTCTTCTGAAAATCAGCAACTTGCTTTAACTTGTGACCTCAAACCGGGAAATGGCGAAAGCCGTAGGAAGAGGCACAACATTTTGATCAACAACGAAAAGGAGGTTGCTTGTCCGATTGTATCGCATTATTGGTGCTGAAGGATAAACAAAGCCACCCACACCGAAATTCTTTGCCTTTGTTACACGAGCGAGAGCCTTTTCATAGCCAGCATCTCCAGTTGGAATCTTCACAATTCTAAAGAAGTTCAAGAGTAATTCGAGGTACTTTGATTCCAGCCTCTTCAACTGCTCGCATTGCCTGGGCTGACAGACGCGGCGCAAATTCCAGCTGTTCTCGATTTCCACATAGGAGAAACCCTGGAAGATCAGGTTGCAACCTTTGCGAAGCTTTTCATTTGAGAGGTGAACGCTGTCATAAAAAAAATTCTCCCGAGAAACCTCGTGTTGAATTGCGTGAATTGCTCCAGCAACAGAATTGAAGTAAACGGCTCGTCTTCTCGGAACGGTCAGATGGCTTTTCATTTGTGCCTCAAAACCCGTGTCGATAACCAAAGCGAACCATAACCACAGAGTCAATAAGGCCTGAAAGAGTTGCTCGTTGTCTGGGAAGTTTCGCTTACGAGAGCCGCTGTATGCTCATTTTGACGAATAGGCGTTGCTTGTTTCAACAA
Organism: Poikilolaimus oxycercus; assembly: GCA_034700245.1. Classification (NCBI taxonomy): domain Eukaryota; kingdom Metazoa; phylum Nematoda; class Chromadorea; order Rhabditida; family Rhabditidae; genus Poikilolaimus; species Poikilolaimus oxycercus. The sequence goes on along the minus strand of JAQIXL010001730.1, from coordinate 8,939 downwards.
TGAGCAGAACAAACACCAAACAGCTCGTCCAAACATTTGGAGTCTGTGGTCAGCATGGTGCCATGCCATACACAAAGCAACACCGAGAAGAACGAGAAATATGGCGAAGTAAAGAGATTTGCGAAATGAGGAAATAATGAATTCCACAGCTCTTCTATATGAATCAGTAAAGTCGACATAAGCTCACGATTCTCAGCCATCCAGTAGTAAAAGTTCGCATAATGGACAGGTTGTGTGAAGTGAACTTTCGACAGCAGAGAGCCTCTAACCGAAATCGTGTGATCCAAAATGTCAACAGAGCCTGAACTACTTTTTCTTTTGGTCACTTAGTAGCACTTGCCATTCTCCAAATACGGAAGGCTTCTGTCCCAAGACCGAAAGTCGTCGTTCATAACAAGAGTATATGGCATCTGCGCCAGTTCAAAAACTAGCTGTAAATGAAGTGAAATAGCAAAACTGACTGCACGTATTACTTGCAAGAATTCGAGATAATAGCCGGGTCGATTACAACCTTGCAGCCGTAGTGTTGGGCAGGTTAGGATTTGATTCTCCGAAATGTCCTTGACATTGATGCCCAAACGGAAAGACGACATTCCATTTGCAATAAGCTTTCTCTTGCTTGAAAGCGAATGCCCAAACGAACACTTCAGTTTCTCACTTGGGCTTTTCATATGCAAAGCTAAGAATGAGCTCAAATTTCATACGGGATCAAAGATGACGATCCTGTGTAAACTTTTTGGCGAAGATTGAACTCAACTTTCCGTTTTTTTTTCTCGTTTGATCTTCACAACTCCCTTTGCCACCAGCAGTCAATGGCGACCACTTCACGCCCCGCTAAAGGCGCCTTCTTTACCATTTCCAGCAAATATGCGGTTTATTTTCAAAGAAGATATTTAACAGAGAATCATGCATCGATTTTATGGAAGGGATGGGGGCGGGGAAACGTCAAGGCGGAGCTCGAATACGGCAACTTCTTGAGACTACTTTTTCTGAATCCGTTGTCTTCAGAAAACCTTACCCCAATGCTAACCGCTGACCGCGCACGACGTTTTCGTTTGGGCGCTGGCTCGTCGTTCGCCTTCCTCTTGCGAAGCTTCTCTCGGTCACGGTAGACTCCTGTGATTTCGAAAATGCGCATTTAGGTGAAACCATACGGATAGAGTCGCGGAAGTACTTTGTTTCGTGATCGAAAACGGCTTCTATGATCTCTTGTTTTTCGGCGTCTCTTGATAGACTCTGTAGCACATCGTCTTCCTCTGCTAGCGTCTCTTTCATTTTGGCCAGGAAAGCATCAAGTGAGAATCCTTCCAGTTGACTAAATTTGTGCCGAAAATAGTTGCACACTTACTGTTGTTCGTAAGCGCATCTCTTCACATGAAGAGTAAGGCGTTCTGTCTGCACATCCACGTGCGTCCGCGGTGTGCAATGATGGGCGTCGGCCGGGTTGTCGGGATCGTCGAGGATGCGATCATTTTGAACGCGCCTGAAATTGTTTACGAACAATGTTCACGACAGCTTGGCACTAACACTCTCGACGACTTGAAAAATGGTAAATTCTTCCGTCGACGTTTGGCGTTTTCCACGTTACAGAAATGGCAGGCATAGCCGCTGGAGAAGGCGGTGTCATCCCGACGCCAGAGGTAAATATACCCTGGATGCTTGTTGCTCCTCGTCTCAAGCATGAGCGCTTTCTCCTGAAAAAATTTTTTTGTTTTGACTTATAAAACCTGATTAGAAGGGACATAATGCGCTTGTCCAAAATCTGCGTCCACCACAGCTGCTTCCGCCACGATGTTCTCTCGGCGCATTTTATTCATTGTTGTTTGTAGCCGACGATGCTCGCCCTGTTCATTGAAGACTTGGGCAATCCAGCTGAACTGCATTGAGTTCAAATGCTTCAGAGCATCGAGAGTTGACAAATTGGCCAGGAAGGACGCAAGGAAGTCGCCGACAGAGAACGTTTCGCTGACCGCTCTAGAGTAAAAGTCTGTAACACAAAAAGCTCAGTCTTACAGGCGCCTCAAGCATTCCCTGGCGAGTTCTTCTCGTAGTCGTCGCGCTAGAGCGTCGATATAAGAGATCGGTTCGCAGCAATGACCTTCCTCGGGATTGCCAATGACAGCATTCGAGGGCATGTCAATCCGCCTAATTGCAAAACATGAGAAATTTGATCAAACAATAAAAAGAAGAAAATGAAACACTTACAGTTTTGGAGTCGTTTGCGCTATCTCGGGATTCTCGATGCGCAGATATCGGCAAGCCGTGCATCTGAAGACTTTTAATCAAAAGATAAAAAGTTTACTCGTATTCACAGTGTTGAATCCCTACTGGGCGAAGATTCCAAATGAAGACATGCTGCGGTTTTCTTGCGCATCTCGTTTCAATTGACTCTAGAGCTCCCTCAAATATAGTTCATATGTATTTTCTTGCTAATTAGTCCTTACTTTTTTGTTGCTAACAAAGCAGAAGTCCGCACCCTCAGGTCGAACACCGGCCACATGCGGCATCGCCTTAGCGAAATAGGGATCATCTTGAAGATTGGCCATTTCCGTGGTGATAACGGGCGTTATTTTAAACGACGAAACATTTGCTTTGGGGCGCCCGGCGTTCCTCCTATGACGAGCATTTTGATCTAAATGCAAGTTTTAACGCAAATTTGAAAACGACAAACAGAATCGGTAGTTGAAATCCGTTTTCAAAACTTCCGTCAATACTTCCTGAGCCTCGGCGTCGCTCAGAAGTACGACTTCCTGATCTTGAGCAATCTTTTCTTTTTGTGATTCAAGAAACGTTTCGTAAGAAAAGTTTTCCGGATTTTTCTGCCTGCAAAAAGATTCCCATTTCTCGATGAACGCAAACATGAGGAATTCGCCTTCAAGGACGATTCGACGCTGGATTCGCTGGACCAGCATTGAAAGATATGTAGGTGGTTCACAGAAGTGTCGAATTCCTTGGGGCGCTTCGGGATCATCAACCAGGCGACCATCGCGGACTCGTCTGAACATTTTGAAAAAATCGTGCTTTGCAAAAAAAACTTACATCATAGGAACTTGGAAGCGTTGATTGGATAAGCGAATTTTCCCTGTGCACAACACACATCTAAATATGAGCTTTAGGTTTCATCCAACTAAGTCTTACGCATATGACGCCGCTTTCGTCGAAACACGATATTGGCTTCGCTGACACCATCGGTAAACATAAGCCAAATCTTTACCGCAACGCGTTTCAAGTACTGACAGCTCGCTCTAAATTCCGATCATTGTTGAGGATTGATTGCTAGAAAAACTCACCGTCAACAGATTCGCTCTCAAGATGGCCGGGCCGTAGTCCGTCGTTGCTCTTGGGATACTTTCTTTCTTCCTCGATTTTCTTGGCGCATCAGTTCTGCCTTTCGTATAGAGATATTTATTTCTGAACTTCTCGACAAAGCCCTTTGCTCCGATGTTTTCGATTAGTTTCTTGACTTCAGCAGCTTCTTCCTGAAAAGAAGATGAACAGAAAGTTTTCTCTAACCTCAGAAAGCAAAAGGAAGTCATCTGCGGTATTCATGGTCTCCAGAGCTCGTGTAAAGAATTCAATGTCGCTGAATTGTTCCATCTTTTTGCTGAAAACGATTCATTTCAAACATTATTCGATAGACGACACCAACCTGGCAGCGAATGCTTCATGAAGCATTTTAAATTTAACGCGAAGCGCGACGACTTCGGTGAACACAAGCGGTTGACAGATGTGTCCATCATCTGGATTGCCGACCAGCTTCCCATCGTCCATATTTCTGCAGAAGGTTCAAGCATAAATCTTTTCTCAAATGTATTCCTACATAAAGGCAGCCTTCTCTTTTCTGCCCTCTTCGCGCGCCTTTCGTACCACACCCTCGCATCTTCCGCACCTGAACAGCAAGCATTTGTATAACAAAAAGCAACTTGCATGAAGCGTCGTCGTCCGGACGTCGCACCCTTTCTGTCGCCAACTTCATACCACTGATAGCAAAGCGTTGGGTCGCTCTGGCAGCGGGTTTCCAGCAAGAGCGATTTTGACTGAAACGTGTTTGTCGTATGAAGGAAAGTAAAGCTTACATTTTCGGATGGAACCATTGAAAATTGAGGAAGCATCATTTCACCTCGACGTACAGCGAGATGGGGCTGAAGTGAAGTGAAGTGTGTGAGGGCGTTGTACGACGACGAAAAGTGCTAAAATCGCACTACGAGTGCGGAAGTGACCCCCAAGTGCTAAATGTCACTCTTAGCACTTCGAACAAAACCCTTGGTAAATTCGAAATGAGGTGGGCTTATTGCGCTTGACATTCGCCGTCAATAAAAGGGGCAAAGCTCTTGAGGTAGTAAATGCACATTAGTATCGTCTTTCAGCCATTTCGTTTCCTGCATGCTGCGAATTGTAGGCCAACCAAAGGCTGATCTAGGCAATCAAATTCTTCATTGTACAAATCGGCAACTTCAGGGCTGCTTTCGTCCGGGCTATGAATTGGAACTTCTGCAGGTTATGCAGACACTCTGAAGTGTCTAATATTTTTTTACAGCTTGCATTGTCGCTGTCAGGAATTCCGTATAATTACACAGTTATTGGTACTGAGTCCTCTGAATGGACGGAGATTGTGGACGCAGTGGGTAACGGTAAACCTCCACTTGTTGTGTCAACTAATTGTATTTGAGGAAGTTTTGATCTAGGAGCTACGCAAACATTCGTAAGTACAGACTTGATGTCAAGAGTGGCCTTTACTGTGCCACTTCAGTATATGTACCACTGCTACATTGTTCAAGAAAACAGTTTGCTACGTCTGCATTTCAATGAAACTTCGTTTAGAAGAGCGACGACCAGTCGATTTCGTTGTTCGCAATTTCGAGCCTACGCTGTACATTGCGATTTTCTCCAGCTTGTTGCTGTACTCCGTCTTCGTTGTAGCAACGGGAGTTACCATGTCGTTACCAAATCTTTTCAACGGATGTTTCGCGTTGCTTGGAGCTCTGTTTCATCAAATAACAACGCCGAGGAGAAGTTCGACAACAACCGTCTCAGCGGTTAGCCTCCGAGTCTTTCATTCTGAGGCGCTTTCTCATCAGGTTCTTTTCTTTACCTGGGTTTGGTTCGCGTTTTATGTTGACATCGCTTATCAAGGAGCCATGAAGAGCCGAATGACCGTACCGAAACGTCGAGCTTATAATTTCGACACGATTGATGGCGCAATTCGGGGTATAAAACAGGTTTTGGATTTTCATTTATAATGGTTTTAGGGCTTCACGTATGTTGATCGACCTGGCAGATACAGCCTTTTCAGCCTCTGCAGCCCTTCTCAATGCGCTGAACTAGACAAACTGAAATCCTCGTAATTTCTTTTTAAAAAGTTGCGAAACCGAATTACAAAATTTTTTAGGATAGTGACAGTCCCAGCGACTCGATTGGCCGGCGATCTGCTTGACCAAATGGCTAAAACGCCAAGGCGTTTTGGAAAATGGGGTGCAATGTTCCCTGGCGGCGACTATCAGTCAGTTTTTCTCTTGGATGAGAAAAAGAATATTCTGGTCGTCTCTGATCGAAACTTGGCCCCGAGCTTTTATGGATTTGTCGCTTCGAAGTGAGTCTTCTTATTTCTTCATAAATTTGCTGATTTTGGGGTTTCATTTTACAATAGGAATTTACAACCAGTCCATAGCGAAACACAACCTTTTCACCCCTTGCAGACGTGTACGTCGGTTAGTGGAGCGGCTAAATCGATCCCTACTTGTTGTCTTACCGGCATTCGGCACATTAGTTTCGCGCTACACACCTGGCGGACCGACTTACAAGAATCCCGGAGGAGGGCAAACGAACATTCTCACGCTCTACCAATGCCAATTCATCTTCATTGCCTATTTTGCAGCGCTTTGTATTGCGGCTGTCATTCTTGGTGCTGAAATAGCTTATCGCAAAATGACTTGAAAGTAATTAATGACTTCAATAATGGTCCTGCGAGTAAGCTTTGATAGATAAACCTGTTACGTAGAAGACGATTTCTATTGGCATTGTGTTGCGTCGTGCCACATTCGATTTTGCTGACATTTCAGCGCATTTTGGTTTGTCCCCTTGACACAACAAATAGGCCCTTAGGGGGCAATGGTTTCTGCATCGCGGGTTACTTGCCATGCATTGATTGGTACCGAGAAGAATATTTTTTCCGATCTCTCCTCCATACATTTCTTGCAATTGTGCTACAATTCTCTCATCTAGAGTTGCTCACTAAAGCGCGCATCATGTAAAAGTAGCTCAGAAGCTCACGTGGAGCGGAGCGTATTCCCGTCGACTAACAGCTGACAATGAGTACCGCCGAAGGTCTTGCCGTTATCTTTGGCGAGACGCGACCTGCCGGGCCTTCGCTTCTGCTCGGCTCTCCAAGGCCCCGCCGCTAATAAAGTCTTGTCTCCACATTAATGTTTAGTGTAACTGCAGCTGAAGGTATGAAATCATCACAAAAATCCATGTTTAGATGTCCTCCGGAACATCTCCGTCATTAAGGACAACTACGACATCGTCGAGCGCCTTGGAGCCGGTGGATTCGGAGTCGTTGTCAGTGTCAGGTCATTTCTTAAATTTGGACTGAACGACAATGACAGGCACAAAATTGAGGACACCGCGGCAGCAGTTAAAATCGTCAAAATGAACGATCTTGGAAGCATGGCATTTCGCGAAGTGAAGGCTTTGTGCCAAATGAGTCATCGAAATATTGTCGCCTACAAAGGTTCGTGGAGTCACGAGGTTTGCTTGCATGAGCATTTGCGAAAGCGAAAATTCCACTCAGGTTAATGGAATCAGATACTTGGTCATTCTGATGGAATTGTGTCAAACATCGCTACGTAGAGCTCTTGCAAAGCACGATTTCAACAAGGGAAATGTACTAATTCTGTGGAAAATCTTGAATGGCGTCCTGCATGGTCTCAATTTTATTCATGTGAAGAATTTTATCCACCGCGACATCAAGCCGGTTAGAATTAGCATTGTAAAATGTGTTTTGTAGGAAAACATCTTCCTCACTGAAAGCCGCACACCAAAAATTGGCGATTTTGGATTAGTGAACACTTCGAATGCTCTAACGCTGACAAATTATATCGGCACCGATCATTATATGGCACCGGAAATTAAGATGGAAACCGCAGCGAATTACACGAACAAGGTCGATATTTACAGGTATGAAACTTGCTTATCACCGATTTGATTGTATTCGCAGCCTTGGCATTATGACGTTTGAGATTTTTGCCAGCATTGGCATTACAGATGCCTCGGAGCAAATTCGAGCAGCACAAACGTTTTCAGAGGTTTTGTCAGCTTTAAAGATTCTTATGGTCATGTCATCTCTTTAGAACGTTGTCATTTTCCCACCATCCTTCAAAGACGCCCTTGAAGTGGATGATTTTATGTCTGCGAAAACAATTATTATCAAGATGACTCGACGAGCAGCGGAGGATCGACCGTCCGCGAAAACTTTACTGGTCGACGACTCTCTTCGAGTATCCGGTAACTCTTAATTGTAAGACGAAGCTGGACTGTTCACTTATAGACACGTATGCTGCTTTAACGAAGCCGTCGTCAAGTAAGATCCTGGAAAATATTTTGACGAGCAAGTCGCCAAAGCCACTCAGTGCATTACCTAATTGCTCACCAAGAGAAATACAATCGGCGCCACTACGCAAGGGACCAACAAGGCCGTTGGTCCATAGCGACGTCTCTGTTCGTGGACTAACTCTGAACGACAAAACAGCTCGCAAAGAACCAACTGAAAAAGAATCTTTGAATGTAAGAGAGAACGTGGCAGACAATTCATCGGTGACCACTACAACGTCACAACCGTCACCGTCTCAGACTTCACTGAGGTCTAACGACGACAAAATTTTATCCTTCTATGGAATAACTAACGATCAACTGGAGTTTGTTTACAATAACTTGAGTGCCTGGTTGCTAGTGCAAAGTAGAGCGAATATGCCGGTGAAAGAGCAGTTTCCTGCATTTCTGCGATACTTAAGACATGGTTGTCTCAGCAGAGCTGCTGCGGAGATGAAAGTTGAGCAGCATGTCCTTTTGGAAGCTATCGATGCCGTGGCCACAACAATTGTTCTACACTTCAAGTCAAAAGTCATTACTCCTCCAAGCGAAAAGACATGGAAAGACTCTGCCGAGGCATTTCAACAAAGATGGAATTTTCCACGAGCAGTTGGAGCTCTGGGTTGTCGATCAATTCGCCTGAAATCGTCTTCAATTGCATCGATCTTCGTTGTCGTGCTTGTCGCAGGCGATGGATCTCTGATAGACTATGAAATTCAAGCAGCTTCGAGCAGCGATAACAGCACCTTATTAGAGCGAAGCGAGCTGGTTGAAAAAGTCTCAAAAACGTACAAGAAACAGTTTCCTGCTCAGCGGGCGATACGTGGAAATGAAACACTTGGTCAGATTCCTTATTTTGTTCTCTCAGCGGATGCTCTTCTTGATTCGTCTAATTGCCTTATGAACCCAATCTCTCCCGGTAATCGGAAAAATAAAGAAGCCTCACACAACGAATTTAGTCATCGCTTTAACAGGTAAAATATCGTTATTAGTGCCCAGTGACTAAAACTTTCATCAGGGCCTGGCAAATAGTCGAACGTTTTTTCAAGTCTTTCAATCGCCTTTATCCAATCAATCAGTACGAACTGGAGCTAGGCAGTTCGTCAGCTCAGACTGTTGTCGAGGCGGCATTGGTAAGATATGACGAATACCAAAATCACCCTCGGTTTTAGATCCTTTTTGTGTACGCTTACCAATCGGACAAAGACCGTCGAGCACGCTGGTTTCCATCTGAAGCGATACCAGTTGAACCCAGCTCTTCTTTCTCTAATTGCATTTCCGAAGAGACGCGAAAGCACATGAACAAACTGGATTTCATTTTTACCAATGAAAAGGCTCAATCGTCGCGATGA
>JAQIXL010001729.1:0-16117 GCA_034700245.1 Poikilolaimus oxycercus | reverse complement strand
GGTGTCGAGGGCGGCGGCGGCAGCATCCCCTCAGCGTGATGCGAGGGCGACGGCCGTCGGCAGCTCCTCTCCGGCGGATGATGAGGCAGCGGTGGCGGAGAGCTTCGGAGAACACGACCGGTCGATGAGGACGAATGAAGTGAGGAACTGCGCTTGGCGACCAAGTAAGTATATTGTTAAAAATATGCAGCCTAATTAGCACGCGAAATCTCGATAATTGGGATCCGTTTTAACGGCCGGCATGAAAATGCCGGCCCTTTGTCATTCATTTATTTAGTGACAAATTCGTAACGAATATGAGTCCGGTCTTTTCTTGTAGTCCAGGCTTTGTTATGGGCACAAAGTTTTGTTGTGATTTGCCGTGGAAACTTGCAATTATTATTACCCTTCTTGCCTTGCAATATTATTGTGCTTTTTTCTACTTTATAGTTGGCTGTTGAATAAAGCACTGGAAAGAGTGAAAATTCAGACAAGAAACTGTCAAGAAGTATAATGTAAGAAGAAAACACTTATAGCACAATAAGGTTCACAGAATTAGGGCAGGAGAGCAATAAGATGTTGAAGCAGCGCACTCACGCTCTCTTCTCCGAATTCGGATGCTGTTGCAATGTTGAGGTAGCAGAGATCTGATGCTCTCAAGGATTTGGTGACGACTTCGAAGATCTGTGGCATTTTGCGTTCGTCCGCGAATTCGAGAAGGCACACAGCATCCTTGGGGTCGTCGCAAATCGCCTTGTTCAGCATTTCTTCGCAGTCTGCCACTAGGGACTCATTTTGGAATCGGTCGGCCAAGCGCAGAATCGTGGCGACTTGTTGGCACGTGAATTCTTCCTTCGGACCTGAAGGGTAGACGCATTTCAAGTACTCGAGAAGCTCGTCCACTTTCAAACCGCCAAGTCTTAGAGTCTTCTTGACACCTTCTTCAAAATGTGTTTTGAAGAACGCGGAGTTTGTGGCCAGAACGGCTTTCTTGACGAAAAGCGGCCTGTCTTCTTCTCCTTCGACGAAAATTGTACAATCGAAGCCCCTCTCTTTGGCCAGACGACGATTCCAAAGAAAACAGTAAGGTGAAGTATACAGTCTCCAATTGTGGCGGGCTTTCTCAAAGACGGTCGAGACCACAAATTGAAGGAAGATAAAGAAACCGAAGAAAGGAAGCAGAAATCCGTATTTTACATGTTGAAGGGCTGCCGATTTCACTTGCTCCATGCCAAATGGAGAGATAGTCTTGATGAACTTCGTAAAAAGTTGTTGAGTCGTTTCCACGTGAAACTTGGCGACACGCTCTGGATCCACATTTCGGAGATCATCCGATGTCATTCCTTTAAGGGTCTTCGAAAACAATTCAGGCATCTCATGGGCATCAGCGCAGTACAAATATCGACACTTTTCCTGGGACGTCTGTGGTTCTTGTGATTCAAAAAAGTCCTTGCAAGTCTTCATGAGAGTTTGATTCTCGAAACGGTTCGCCAACTTCATAATGTTCTCGATTCTGCTGAGTGTGATGTTCAACACCGGCGGATGCACGCAATAGACGTAATCAAGAAGGTTTGCCGCTGTCACTTCATCGAGGTTGGGAGAGTTTTGATTTTCGGCGAAAAGCTTGGTGAAGAAGGGTGAATCCAAGCAGATTAAGTCCTTGTTCACTTGGACGATCGTGTTATTGTCCGAGGTCAAAGTGATTTGATGCTCGTTGCCGTGTTTCACAGCAATTGTTTGATCAATGAAACGTGACTTAAATGGGTGAACATCACGCCGCGTCATTCGCCATTCAAGTATTGGATTGCTCCAACTGCTCATTCGAAAAACGTTCAACAGAAGCTGACCGCTACGAAATGTACGTGAGCCACCATTCAGTCTCACGGCGTTGTAACGATATTCGAGGTCGAATGACCAGTGATCGTCGAAGTCTGTTGTCATGCGAGGGTCGACCAGCTCAAGCAGAAGGTTATGCGGCCAATCACCACGATTCACACTCAGCGCTACCTAAAGAATAAGTTTTGTGCACATGAAATAGGCCTACTCGATAGCGGAATTTAAGGCCGGAGATGTAGAATTCCTGAAGGGAGAACTGGGGATTGATCCGATGGCCGTTGGCATCGAGATCCCAGCGAATTTCAACGCAATGGCACACCTCACCTGGCCAGTCCTTCTCATCCGCCATGGAGTTTGCAGGAGAGAATGGGCAACAGATCCAAAGTAAGGCGCTCTCAAAGCGCTAAAACACTTTTCCACGACCGAATAGAACTGTTTCTGTGGAAGTTTTATGGAAGAAGACAAGGTTGCGAGTGCTAACAATCTTCCTCACCCGCGAAATAGCGTCAACACTGCGAATTGCTCGTAGTTTTCTTAGCACTTACTATTAGGGTGCATGCTAGTGGCGCGTTGCTGTCTTTGAACTCATAATTCTTCAACGCGAATTCTCATGACGACCAACTCCGACTGGACAGGCGAGGTTTGCCATAGCACGACCATCACTTGGGAGCTTGATGCGAACGGCGGTCGAGTCAATCCCCAGATTTCACCATCGGAATTCCATCTTTCCGGATTGAAATTTCGATATCAGGTTGGCTTTTCATTCCAAAATGAACCTTTTTAGGCGAACGTGAGCGTTCATCGTGGTGATCTCCCGCACAGCTTCCTCATCGAGCTGGTCGATCCTCGACTGGCCGCTGATTTTGACGACAAATGGGCCGTCGACATCGAGTATCGATACAATGAGGAGAGGAAACTTGGAACGAAGAGAACTCTTCGACACGGCCAGCTTTCAACGGCCATCCTCCGCATCAGCAGTTGGAGCAATCCAATTGTAGAATGGCGAATGACAAGGCGGGATGTTCACCCATTCAAGTCGCGATTCATTGATCAGACAATTGCTGTGAAGCACGGCAACGAGCACCAAATCACTTTGGCAGCGGACAATAACACGATCGTTCATGTGAATCGAGACTTGATCTGCTTGGACTCTCCCTTCTTCATCAAGCTTTTCGCTGAAAATCAAAACGCGCCAAACCTCGATGAAGTGACAGCAGCTGACTTTCTCGATTACGTCTATTGTGTCCATCCTCCAATCTTGCAACTCACGACCGCTAGAATCGAGAACGTCATGAAGTTGGCGAGGCGCTTTGAGAACAAAACGCTAATGAGGACTTGCAAAAGCTTTCTGGAACATCACGAACCGCAGTCGTCACTGGAAAAATGCCGATATTTGTACTGCGCCGATGAGCACGAGATGCCCGGATTGTTTTTGAAGACTCTAAAGGGGATGGCTATGGCTGATCTTCGGTACATCGATCCAGCCCGCGCTGCAGCGTTTCAAGTGGCGCATAGCCAAGAACTTCTCAAGAAGTTTATCAAGACCATCTGCCCGTATGAGTTGGAGCATTTGAAGTCCGCCATTTTCCAACATGCTAGGCATGGATTTCTGCTACTCTTCTTCGGCTTCTTTCTGTTCGTCCAAGCCATCGTATCAATCATTTTTGAGAAAGCCCGTGAAAGATGGAAAACATTCACTTCACCTCACCGCTTTCTATGGAATCGACGCCTAGCAATAGAGAAGGGCTTCGATTGCACCATTTTTGTCGAGGGGGAAGTAGACAGACCTCTTTTCGTCAAGAAAGCCATTTTGGCGACAAACTCGGAGTTCTTCAAAACCCTTTTCTACGGAAAATTTGAAGAAAGCGGCAAGAGCACCGTGAGATTAGGAGGTTTGACGGTGGACGAGCTGCTCGAATACTTGAAATCTGTCTATCCCGCACAATCAAGCCGAAAAGAAGAATTCACGTACAGACGAATCGCCACGATTCTCTGCCTGGCCGATCGATTCCGCAATGAGTCACTGTTGGCGAGCTGCGAGGAAATGCTGGCAAATGCGATTTGTGAAGACACAAAGGACGCTGTGCATCTCCTTGAGTGGGCCGATGAACATAAGATGCCAAAGATCTTTGAGGTCGTCGCAAAGTCATTGAAAGTTCAAGACCTGCCCTATCTCGACATGAACATTGCATCTGAATTTAGTGAGGAGAACCTGTGCGTGCTGTTCCGCCAACTTGTTGCTCTTGTGCACTTGCACAAAGACTGATCGTCCTTTCTGACAATAAATCCTTCAAATTGTAAGCCTTGTAACCCGAATTGAAGCTTCCTTGAAGCCACTAGAAAAACGAAAACTTTCTGTGACCAGCGCCTGTTGATTGTTTTTCTCTGCACAGATAGATTCGATAACATGTCGACAAAGCATGCTTGTTCTCTGCCGACTAGAGTGGAACGACGAAAACCTCGTAACAGATGAACAAACTATCCAATTTCCGTATAAAAACTTGTGTTTTGAAAACGAAGAAAAGCCTAGCCCTGTAATCTGAAAGTATGCTGACTGCTGCGTGTTTCTGTGTTCTTCTTGTCCTCGCTGATATCACGACAGCTCAAGACTGTGTGGACACAAAAATAGAGTAGGTGTTCTTCTATTCTATAACTCAATCCTGCTCGTAGATGCTCAAAGTGGTTGGAAGACGGCTTCTGTACGTCAACAGCATACTCTGAGGCAACGAAGAAGGCCTACTGCGCGAAGAGCTGCAACTATTGTACGAAGAAAGAAGTCAAAGCGGTAGGGACCGCTGTTTCAGGCAATGTTTCTGCATTCAGGAAACCGTTTGATGTGGCCGATAAGAAAGAGACAGCCTCGATTTCCGCCTATAACCTCAAATGCGTTCTACCAATTCGATTGTCTCTGTTGTCACTGTATTTTGCGATGTCTTCGTGATGTTTTCCCTGTGAACCAAACAAGACGATTGTAAACGCTTTGAAAGAGCCGATGACTTCTTGGTCTCGGTGAGTGCCTCCTTGTGACAGGCCATCGACGCAATTGCCACCTCGGCTTCGAGCTTTTTTGCCCTCTTTTCCATCCTCTCCCATGCGTCGGCAACACCAGGTGCGTACACGGACGCAAAATTCCACAGCCCTTCGCCCGCCGCCGATGAGGTGAGTGTTGAGTCGATGAAGACTCGAGCTGTGCTGGTGCCTTCCTTCAGTGTCCTTTTTTTGTTTCCCTGCAGTAACTGTTCCTTGAATTCTGACCTGAAAATCTTCAATCTAAAAGTCTTTCAGGAGAAATGACGGGTATTCGGGTATGGACGGCGCTGTTCCTCGTGGTTGTGGCGGCGACGCTCATCCACGCCCAATTTGGATACGTTGAAGGAAGCTGTGTGGATGCCACGCCGGAAGGGTACGATTTTATTTTCTTGTCAATCTTCTCGTGACTTCGCCAAAAAAGCCTAAGCCGATGTAAAGAAAGATGTAATTCAGATGCGCAGTCCGCGCGAAAGCGGGCTTCTGTACAGGCAAGATGTCGATTCGTTTCAAGAAGATTCTCTGCGATAAGACCTGCAATCTTTGCGATGTTCCCGTGAGTTTCAAACTTCGTCTTGCCTTTTGCGACGCCACTTTCGGCATAAAATTCAATAACTTCAGATGCCACCGGCTTTCAAGAACAAGCCGTTGAACTGCACAACAGGAGAGAAGCTCATCATTGAGGATCGCGAATTCAAATGCATTCCAAAACAATGATGCTTGTCCTCAATTATTCCTGGAATACCCTGTGAAACGCATAAACGCTTGGTTAACAACAACTGCAGTAAACCAGAGTCAAGAAAGCACAGATTTCATGCATCACTCATGATAACGAGTTGATAAGTTGCGGAAAAAAATCCTCGACGAATCCTTCTTGGCAATAACTAAAGCAAAACGTAAGAAAGCTCATTGTCTTTGCAAAATTCTACTCGAAATGGTTGAATGCGGCTTATAGAGGCTTTTCGAAATAAGAAGTTTTAAAATTGCATTTTTTTCCTTATAGAAAAGCTCCTAAGATTATTTTCTCAACACAATTACTTTCTCCTCCGTTTCGTGCTTCTGCCTTCCTCCGTCGTACGTGATGATCACGTCCATTCCTGCAAGATGAAGAACGCGGAAATCTTCTTCCGTCCAACTGTTCAGACCCCCCGCAGGGCGGAAGTCACTGCACCAGGTGATGGCCACAAATTCTCACTTCTTTACCGCGTCTCGTGGACACCTCGAGAGCAGTTGGACTAACATTTCTGGAATTGCGTGACGATCGCCGTGCTGGGAAGGTGAGGGGGCAGGCCAAATCAACCTCGTCCCGACCACCGACCTCAGTCTCTGTGTGAGGAAGCCCCTCACACTTCCTCACTCGCCAGACTCTACCGGCGGGTCGAGCCCCACTCTTGTAAATGGCTCCACGTTTGGTGCTGGGCCTTCTTGTCGTCCTCGTCCTCGTCGGCTTGGTCGTGGCCGATGATGCGTCGACGACTACCGTCAAGCCGGTGCCCTGCAAGGATTCCAATGATCTGATGTTAGTGCGTTGCAGCAAAGTTATAGTTTCGCGCTTCATCTAGAGCTAAAACAGGTCGAGATTCGAAACTAGCTTGAATCCTTCGCGTTGGCAGCGCTAGTGCGCTATTTTAAGCGCTTTCCACCGCAACAAACTTGCCGAAAACTATTCGAGTGTTGTTTCAGTTGCTACTCGCAGAACGCTGCCGGTTACTGCACGAGCGCTAGATACACGGTGGCTGAGAAGAAGGCGTTGTGCGCGAAGACGTGCAAGCTGTGCAATGTTCAGGTACGGATTCCTTTATAGATCGTGAGTTCAACAATGATGCTCTATTTTTAAAGGCTTCGTATTTTTCTTGAAACTGGGCCTTATAAGAACTCGGCGGGATATCTTTTGGGGTTACTGATGAAGTCTGGAAATCCAACTTTCTCTCTTTGACTCTGATTGCAAAGCTTTAGGTTCCCACTCCCGAGCCACCGCCGGTCTGCCCAACAGACGCAAAGCTCATCTCTATCTTTGGCACACCTCAATGCGTGCGAATCCGCAAGCGCAAGCAGCACTAGACGAGTCTCTGAAGATCAATGCAGGAAGAAGAAGAAGAAGCCTCTCTCTTGTCCCAACCCTTTCCCCAAAGCCAGGTCAAATTCCAATAAAGTGGATGCCCGTTTATCCGTGGAGACACATTCGTGAGGAAAGACAACCCGTAGAATATGCGTTTCATACAAACAAAGTGATGTTCTTCAAATCTTCAACTAGTCCTAATCGTCGACCGGCTTTAGCTATCCGTCGTTCGTAGAATTTCCGCAGCTCCTCTTTTGTTAACATCTTGGTTTCGTCCTCGACACTGGCTGTGCAGACAATGATACCGTTCGATTCTCTTGACATCCTCCAACGAGCACAGAACGCGAAATGCTCACGGAGGAGCTCGAGGAACTGAACATTTTTCTTCATTTATTGTCAGCGAAAGAACTCACCGGCTCAACTTCATCCCGAAGAATGGCTTCCTCTTGATCTTCATCGACTATGACCAAGTTTGTAGAGAAAACTCCTTCAAAAGTTTCATCGCTGCTTTTGACTCCATACCATTGTCGTGAATGATAGCCCTGAACGCCTTTACCACTTCCTCAGTACGAAAAATCGGCGCCGGCGACGCAAACGTAATATTTATGTCCTGAGCATCGAGCCAGATGTTATAGAATTTGTCCCCTAAACATTGCTCAGCATCAAAAGGAAAAGCAGCAAAAAAAAAGACCTCGCTCCGCGGCTTTCAACACGAATTTCACCCCGTCGTCGACGAGAATCTTTCTCCTTTCGTCTTCCACGTGGCCGAACCACTTTCTCGCCGTCTCCACCACCAGTTCATCCAGTTCGACGCATGTTACGGAGAACTAAAAAATTCTCGTTGCTAATTTCGCTTCAAAACCATGGGAAGCTTGTCGTGAACGAACATCCCGAGACCGCCGCCGCCGAGGCCGATTTCGAGCGCCGTCACGGGTTCCGCTTTCTCGCTTTTAGCGACGGCTTCAAACGCCGGCTGAAAGGCGAGTGGAACGGCCGCCATTACGGCCACGTATTGCGTTGGCAGAATGGAGTGATCGACTTTCCAGAGTTGAGTGTTTGAATGAGAGAAGGCAACTTCGGCTGAAATTTGCAACTTCACTAGTTTCACTTTCTTTGTCATTCAAGAGAAAATGAAAAAGACGCACCAAACCCAACAGCCAGTGCGAAACTGGCCAAGGTTCCCTCTTCCGGACGAATAATGGCAATTGTGTCAACACCCTCTGAGCCCATAGGATGGATCCATCTCTCGACTCGCCTTCAAGACTGAGTTTTTGAGAAAATCCGAGTAACACTTACGCATAAGGATCATCAACCAAGACATCCGCTACCTTATAACAATGCTTACTCGTTTTCGAGCAATATTTGTCGATTGTGTGATGTGAAAACGGTGGCACTCGCCGGAGATACAAAACCTGAGAAGTCGTTTTGTTGACAAAGAAAACAAACCACAACAAATGCGACTACTAAGAGAAGGAGGACGGCTTTGAGGCGATGCCGCCGGAGAGCATGACGAATCATCGATGACAGGGAGCGCATCGATAATCTCCCTTATTCGCCCGGCGACGAGGGTGAAACTCTACAGCGGCAGGGTGACTGAACTGAACGGGGGTGAAGGCAAGAAAGGAAAGCAAGACGTGCATGAGCCATCACTCCGCGCGCGCGTCTCGCTCATACAAGAGTGTGGACAGGTTTGGAGCAAGGGCGACGACGAGGATGGACTATTGATTCGTTCCAGCGTCAACAACAAGCGAGTCCCTTTATAGCACGAAAGCGGCAAACTAAATTCTGATTGAAAAAGATGCGCTGCTGAAGAGCGAACAAAGCCTCAAAGCAAAAGCAAAAGAGGGCGACGAGAAGAGCGCCAGGAGCGGTTCGGCATCGATGCGAGGGCGCGTTCAAAGTGCGATGCCATCGTGCCGCGGGGACAAAGACCCTCGAGTCTCCCTTGGGACATGGCAATCAATCTCAGCCATTCTCCCTTTGGATGCAGTGTGACGTATTTGTAAAGACTTCCATAGAAAAATTCGGTCAGCATACTTACTAGAGAAATAGTTAGAAATACCTCGGAGCGTTTCGTTTCTGTCGCGGGAAGGTTTCGGCGAAGGAACCACTAAGCTTCGGAGCGTTCAAGGTATTTCTTGCGGCTTTGTAGCTAGACGGCGCCCTCATTGCCGCAGTGCCAACGTGGATGGCGCAGCTTACACCTCACTTCCCTCTAATACGATAAGCACGTCTTTAAATATCAGAAACCGCCTGAGGTGTCGTCGTACCTCAGCTGTCCCAATGCCTTCCCTTGACCTTCTAGTAATACTAATTCTCGGGCTATGGGCTTGTGAAATTCGAGGTTGTTTATTTTCTTATTAACTTTTGCATTTATTTAGCTCAAGCGATTTACACTTGTACCAATCCAGCGTACGCTTACAACGCTGTTTTGAATAAGTGCTTGACGGTGAGAAGATTAGCTGATTTTGAAACTCTCTTCATGCAGATGGGCGTGAACAAGAATTTCAACGGTGCCGAAGCTAGTTGCAATATCGACGGCGGTCATCTCGTCTCAATCCACAGCGACGACGTCTCACCCAAACCATTTTGAATCTTGTTTATTTCAGGAAAACCTCGCCATCTTCCAGCTACTACCCGGTCATGGTGAAACGTGGATTGGTCTGGCTTGTCAAGTTGGTGGCTCCGCCTGCCACTGGTTGGATGGCACTTTTTATGACTATTCCAAACTGGGTCCGAAAGAACTTTCACGGCGAATTCTCGCAACGTTTTCAGCAAGTAACGAAAGTGTCTACGGCTGCACGTCGGTGACGGATCATGATGGTTCGCTTTGGCGAGAAACCGCGTGTTCTGATTCCACTCTGAACTACATTTGCGAGCTTCCAGGTATGGCTTTGGCAAGGCCTTTTGGAAACAATTTCTATAGCTCACTTGGTGACAACCCCGATTGCGCTCCCATCGACATCGCCATCAACCAAGAGGTGCCCCAGTGGTTGGCTATCGTCTGAGTCTCACGCCAATACGTGCTACTTTGTTTATGATGCTGCACAGGTTTGTTCACATGTGCAGCGCGAATACAAAAATTTGCAGGTGGACTATTTCAACTCGATCCGCTTCTGTCAGCGCGAACATCCTGACGCCGTTCTTCTTGTAATTCACAGCGCCTTCGAGAACACAGAAATACGAAGTCGTGTTTGAGAATTCAGAAAACTTGCTTCTTCAGACCTAATCACGACGGAGACCGTGTGGCTGGGATTGGACAAGAGCAACGGCGATTGGGCCTGGCATGACGGCGAACCGCTTTCTTATGTCAACTGGGCAGGCGGTCAACCGGCCGACAACGATAAGGAATGTGCCACCTTGGAACAGAAGTCCGGAAAGTGGTCAGTTGCGGATTGTGATGCTCGGCAACCTCTGATTTGCACCTTATACTTCTAACTGTCCCATTGTTTTAACTTCATTATTGAACCACCACAATATCCATTTTTCAGTAAATATCGTCATTACACAAAAGGCGTCAGACGTGTATTGTTTCTCAAAAATAAGGAACGATATCTGGCAAAAAAAAACAATCAAATAAGTCGGTGGCCATTTAACGCCTTTCTAAAAACTGAGCCAGACACACAGACACGGTCCAGAGTGTGGCCATGTGTCAACGTCGGGCCGCCGCTTTCACTATTCTTGGAAGAGTGATAAGAGCGTCTTTTGGGCCCTTCAGTCTTCGGGCTTCATAGAAGCTGAAGCGCGCTCAATGGCTGTGCATTGCCTTCTTGCATTGTTCTTCGGCCTGGGCGTCTATGATTCGAGAGGTTGTTTTGCTTGTCTAGTCACCAGTTCACTAGCTTATGTTTCTGGTAAATCACCAATGGACTTTCTTTAGCACAAATATTGACGACTCCAGCGCCAACTGCTTTCATGTCATCAACGTCGTCGTCAGCAACTGAGAAGTGCCCTGATGGCTGGCTGGCATCTACGTCTCGCCCGAAGAGTTGCTACTATCTTTCCGTTTCTTTCAATGAGGTTTGGTTTTTTAAGTTTTCGGTAAAATGTGTCTTTTCTAGGTCGAGTACTTCAGTGGGGTACGATTCTGTTCAAACATAATTTTCTCCAAAAACTCAACTGTCCTTGTGATTCATAATAGCTTTGAGAACAGTGAAATACGAGGTGGGGATTCTACATTTGAAAATTGATTGCCCGTTTTTTATAGATTTATCAACAACAGACAGAGGAGTTTGGTTGGGACTAGATAAATCTGACGGCGATTGGGCATGGGATGATGGCGAGCCCCTTTCTTTCGTGAACTGGGCAAGCGGTCAACCGGACAACAGCAGCAACGAATGCGCCTTTCTGAGGCCATCGACCGGGAAGTGGGCAACGGCTGAGTGCTACTCCCGACGACAGCTAATATGCACGTTGTACTTGTAATTTCTATTGGTCGGTTCCAGTGTAATTTGAAAAATAAAGAAATACTACAGAGAGCAAGAAGTTGCTTGCGCCGAATTGTAAGAACGCACAATTAACGAATTCACGATAACTGAGGCATTAAATATCGTCTTTCATTCTTGTTGTTTTGGCGAGATGGTCTCTTCTATTTCCGATCTGAACTGCATCAGCAGCATGACGCTCGTTAGACAGTTTGCAAGATTTTTTTTTAGCTCTGCTAGTAACAATCTCAGGGGGGCTTCAATATCACCGACATCGCCTTCAAAAAAGTGTCTCAGTGGTTCAGTGAGACGTCTTTTCTAGAAATCCCTTGCAAAACTGTATCTAAGGCACACCAGTTATGTAAAAGAATTCACCGTGCTCTTGCTTAGAATTTGATTTTTTCTGAGATAAGATTTTGGCAAGATGTAAGCCTTTTTCCAGTTTGCTTTCAAAATAGTGCCACGTCCATCGCCCGTCGTGGCAATTGATAAGCGCGCCTTTAAATATAAGAAATCATCAGCTTTTGACTCTTCTGGACGAGAAGAAAATCAATGCTTTCGCCGTACCTTTCAGCGCTGATTTTCGCGCTCTGCGCTTGTGAACTTCCAGGCAGGAATTTTATGGGCTGTTTTGGAATATTTGTCTTCAGCAAGACTAACACCAATCAAAGCATGTCCAAAGGATTGGATAAAGTCCGTTATTCGCGACAACACCTGTTACTATTTGTATGATTCTGAAGGCGTACGTAAAGAAACTTTTTGTGTAACAAATGACTCAAGGAGAATTCCACTCAGATTTCTCTTTTTGCTTATGTTGATTCGAGAAGTTGCAGATGGACTACTTTAACTCGACCCAATCCTGCGAAAGTGTTCATCACGACGCGATTCTTCCGGTGATTCACAGCGGTTTTCAGAATTCAGAAATAAGAGGTGTTAGTTACGGTTTTCAGAAATCTTTTCCTAAATTCAGACTTTAAAATGTTCATAAGCGCAGTCTGGATTGGATTGGACAAGAGCGGCGGCGACTGGGCCTGGCACGACGGCGAGCCGTTTTCTTATGTGAACTGGGCAGACGGGCAACCGGCAGCCGGCGATAAGGAGTGTGCCACCCTCTCACGGACGACTGGAAAGTGGACAGTTGCGGATTGTGGTTCTCCGCAATCTTTAATTTGCACGCTGTACCTCTAACATGATTTCTTCTGACATGAGCACTGTTGTCTGTCAGCAATTTTTTTTCTGGTAAACGACTAGATCAACAACATTCAAAGGCATTTCTCGCGACTTCGCCAGACGACTGTCCGGCGAAGCGACAGCTCGCGGCTTACCCTCTTCTCAACAAGATGATAAGCGCGGCTATAATATGAGAAACACTCCTTTTGGGACTGAATCACAGGTAATGCCGTCGCGATTCTTGCTAGAGCTACTACTCGGACTATTTGCATTCGAAGTTCGAGGTTGTTTTCTTGCTTATTGACCGTAATTATGTTTTAGCGCAAGAGAACTATACTTGCGCGAAGTCGGAATACACTTACAATGCCGTTCTCAACAAGTGCCTGAAGGTGACTGGGCAAAATCACTGTGAGACACCGTTATAGATTGGTTCAAGTGCGAATTTTGACGGTTCTGAAGCCGTTTGCAGCGCAGACGGCGGTCACTTGGTCTCAATTCATAACGATGCGGTTTGCCACGAGTTCATGGCATCAATTAATTTAGGAAAACGCCGCCATCTTCCAACTCATTCCGGATCTCGGCAGCACGTGGATAGGTCTAGCCTGCAAAGTGGGCAGCTCGGCTTGTCATTGACTTGATGGCACCTCTTACGACTACTCTAGGCTACACAGGTTAGGAAATACTTTCACGATAAATGTTAAATCATAGCCAGTAGTCAAAGCGTCTACGGCTGTACGTCTATCACTGACCGCGATGGGTCGCTTTGGCGAGAGACCAACTGTACCGATTCCACTCAGAATTACATTTGCGAGCTACCAGGTGCTGCACGGCAAATGACAAAACACGTACGAGTTTATTTAGCACAGTTGGTAACTGCTCCAGCTTCAACTACGGCCATATCATCAACACCTTCTTCGACTTCAAAGTGCCCTGATGGCTGGATGACTTCTGAGTCCCGCCCGAAATCTTGCTACTACGTTTTTGACTCTGCCCAGGTTTGCCTTTGCTTTCGGCAAACGTCTTTAAAGCTCATAACAACTCTTTCGTTTTCCAGATCGACTACTTTAACTCAATGCGATTCTGTCCAGATAGGTATTCTGGTGCGACTGGCCTTGTCATCCACAACAGTTTCGAAAACAGTGAAATACGAGGTCGGTATTCGTCATTCGGAAATTACTGGCTCGTTTTTTTAAAGATCTAACTACGACAGGCACCGTTTGGCTGGGACTGGATAAAGGCGACGGAGATTGGGCATGGCGCGATGGCGAACCGCTTTCTTTCGTGAACTGGGAAACTGGTCAACCGGGCGCCAGCAACAACGAGTGTTCTTTTCTGAAGCGAACGACCGGGAAGTGGGCAACGACCGACTGCGACTCACGACGGGAAGTAATATGTTCGCTATATTTGTAGCTGATGCCTTGATTTAATCTGCAAAGGAAATGCTGTTTTTTCAAATCGCTTTTGTTGAATTGAGCAGAATGGTCAATCTGCTAAAGCACTATTTCGTTTTTGTTGTCCAGCTATTTGGTGAATTTAAGATGCATGTCGTCACGTTTATTTGTTGGTCAATCGTTCACGAAGCCGTCAGATTTCTCTGCACTGAGGCAACGTGATAAGCGCGTCTCCGAATAGAATTACGCGCATCTTGTTCACGTCACTTGTGGATTGCACGCGAGAGCTGTCCCAGAAAGAAATCTGATACTGAACGTTTTCAGAACGATTGCCCGTCTCCTAGGCTGAAATCTATGCGTGATCATAAAAGAAAAAAATTCGCCATGCCGTTGCCGTCATGTACTCTCAAAACGAAACGACCAGTTGATATTTGCTTCCGAATTAGTTTTTCATGCACGTTCAAGGCAGCGTCGATTAAAACATAGAACTTGCAGGTGGGAGAATTATTTGTTTTCTGAAGTGGAAAGAACGTAACTGAAACCCTCTAAATCGGCTTTGAGTCGTTTCGAACTGCTTCGAGAAACTCGCTTCTGCTGTCGGTCTCCTTCGGCGAAGCGTCTGCATTCAAGGCATTTCCGTCGGCTTAGCGCGCGCCCAGCAAACGGCGGCAGGATGGATTGCAGTGTCGCCGTCGTCCAGCGTGGCCTCAGCGCCTGTCTTGAGGAATGATAAGAGCTCGCCTTTAAATATCAGAAACCGTCAGCCTTTCGGACTCACTAGGCCCCTCGCGGTCGCGTAAACAATGTCGTCCCCTCGGTTTCTGGCTTTCCTCACGTTATGTCTTTCGACAATTTATGGTTTGTCGTTTTCATAGAGCCAAAAAATGACTGTTTTAGCCCAAGTTGACTACACTTGCTCGAACTCCGCGTACACGTACAACGCCGGCTTGAATAAATGTTTGAAGGTACCTTATTTCGCACGTTTTCTCTAGAAACTCATTTCAACAGATTGGCAATAACAGCAATTTCGACGGCGCTGAAGCGAAATGCAACGCGGATGGCGGTCATTTGGTGTCGGTGCACAGCGATATTGTTCGTCAATCGCTAGGTTCTTAGAAGTTGTCGGTGTTTAGGAGAACCTCGCGCTCTTCAAGCTGATTCCCGGTCTGGGAGAAACCTGGATTGGTCTGGCGTGCCAGGTCGGGGGCTCCTCGTGCCACTGGCTTGATGCAAGCCCTTACAACTACTCTCGAATCGGTTTGTGTCATGCCTTCAAGAAAGAATTTCTTGGCAGCAAGTAACCAATCCGTGTATGGTTGCACAACGGTGACGGACCGCGATGGATCGAACTGGCGTGAGACGGCCTGCTCTGACTCAACTCTTCACTACATCTGCGAGCTCCCAGGTTCGTTCCCAGAGGGCGTTATCAAATCACCGCGCGCCTACTTTAGCACAACTTGCGACGACTCCCGGACCGAGTACAAGCCCGCGGCCAGCCGGAACATGCCCATCAAATTGGTTGCAATCAGCATCTCGACAAGGCGCCTGCTACTATGTGTATGATTCGGCACAGGTTTGCGCCTCCTGAAGTTCTCAGAAATAATTTCATCATCTTTAGGTTGACTATTTCAATGCGATTCGTTTCTGTCAAGTAACGCTCAATTCACATGTTCTCGTCATTCACAGTGGTTTCGAGAACAGCGAGATTCGAGGTTCCGAGTTTCTTGAAGCCGAATCCATGGTTACCTCAGACTTGATCACGACGGACAATGTATGGATCGGCATTGATAAGAGCTCCGACACTTGGGCATGGACCAACGGCGAGGAAAGCAATTACCGCGACTGGGGAGCCGGAGAGCCGAACGACGTAGGCGAATGCGCCCATCTCCTACGATCAACAGGAAAGTGGGCATCAGTTGACTGTGATTCGAGACATCCTGTGATTTGTGAATTGTATGTGTAATGGCTTCTCATTTGTTAGCACAAAATTCTAATGTATAAAGTTTGCACTACACGCATTGCGTTTGCGACTTTACAATAGGCGATGTCGTATACTGTGTATCAACACCCGTGAAATCGAACTCAACACAAGGGATATGTAGGCAATGGGCGCGGTCCAACCTTTTGGGGTAATTCGGGTAACTCGGGTAACTCAGGTAAATCGGGTAACTCGGGTAACTCGGGTAAGGCTGGCAATAAGGGAAGCAACTCGGTAAGAGCCTGAAGTTCCA